>DWMA01000269.1:0-12510 GCA_018252035.1 Urbanus sp. 3 SS-2014
GTTAAATGGTACACATGTGTTAGGTGAGTTTATAGAATTGCAATTGTTAATAAATAATTGTATATTTCATAGATACCTGTATGTTTTATCGTTATTACCATGTTATAATTTATGATATTGTAATATTTAATTTCAAGTAACTTATTATTTAGTTCTAACCTATGTAATGCAATATTCAATCCATATAATGATATATTTCCAGGTCTTATTACCGTTCTAAAATTTTACCACTATTTATTACTGTAATAAATTATACTAAAAGTTTTTATATGCTTTCGTTTCAAACAATTTACGAGCAAGGTCTTCAACATTTCAATAAATTATAAAAGTTTTGTAAGAACCAATTTTAAGTGAATCCCTACGATGTATATTTGACTAATCTATGACGTACCTACTATTTGAAACTGCCAACATAGAATTTACACATTTTAGTGCTCTGGTTTTCACTAATCGCGAGTACCTAACCGTTACAACACAATGGCTTTATGTAACCGGTACGTGATACATTTACTAGCGCAGTCGACTTTGTTTCTATCTATACAAATAAATAAAATTAAAGTATCTATTTGTGATTTCAAACAACCTTCAAACAACAACTTTTTACTTAATGCTTACGAAAGTATTTACACGATACCTATAGCGAAAATGAAATAAATTTGTCTGTCGGTTTGGCTGAGGTACCTTTCTAAATGGCTGTACCGATTTTAACGCGTCTTTCACTGGAAGATAGCTGAAGGTCTAAGGCGTAACATACGCTACTTTATTTTTTGAAAAATGCTTTAGCGCGCGCTCCACGCGCATGTCGATGGAGAGCCGGATATATTTTTTTGTTTAATTATGATTTTTTTCTTCTTTAACGTAGGTGAAACCACGGGGATCCGCTAGTGTATGAATAAACACAATTAGCGCATGTACCGCTCCATCTTGTCATTAGTAGTATATCTATGTCCCTATCTTTCTTCGTTTTAAGATAGACCCTAATGTTAGAAGATAGACCCTAATGACACAACTATGACGAAACACAGGTTAATATTGGCTGTTGATATCTGATTCAATTGATAAAATTAAGTGTGAACTATTATTATTTTTTTAATTAAGGCTAGTATACAATATAAGCTAGAAACAAAAGTAAATAAATCGTAAGTGATATAAGAAACATACAAATTATAAAACCATTAAAATAACTTTTTCATCTCTGTTTTCTTAGGATATAAATCTCAATCAGCGACACTTAGAGTATTGCGTATGAGGTAGTGCTAATTTTCGTATGATTTGGTTAACTGGTCCTTTCGATGATTCTGAATTGAAAAAATCTACAATTGAAACTGCAATATTGTAGCTTGAACAAAAAATAGACCGCTCAATAATGAGAAAAAAGAACATAAATATAACTTAAAAATTATGAATCCATGCGATAGGGTAAGCAAGGCTCATTTACAGTTTAACCTAAAGCCTAAGATGAGCTTGGGCTATTATTATTTTTCATATCTATTTCTATTATATGACATTTCTGTCAGTATTTATATATAAAACGTTCAATACAACTTCGTCGAGCAACTAAAACTTCCTACACTGTCAGACCCGTATCAAATAATAGGAGGGATCCTTTTTGACCTCGCCTTATCTTGTCCGATTCAGAGCGAATTGGAGTTCTCACTGATTTTCGCCAATAAAGTGGGAACATAAAATACCTGCCGTAAAAAGGCGTTTATCGTACAATGCAGCGGCACTTAAGTGGTCGTGGCATCTTTCGATTTAAGTGTCCTTTGTAAGATGCTGTATATTGCCGTACTTATTGGCCACCTTCAGCACTGTGACGATTAGAGGGACGATAAAACTGATACAATTGCATTTTATCGCACTAATTCTGGATAGTTAAGTATATTATAATTTTAAAAGGCACTGGCTTACTTACCTTAGGCAACTTTATAAAGAAATTAACAATAATAATCGAGAAGAAAATAAATTTTAGTTATTTAAGTAAAAAATATATATCTTTTTTGACGTCGATAGATATTGTTAGGACGTCATTTTACATTTTTGACATATGCTCATACACCGTGAACTCAATATTGATGTGAAACATTGCGTATTAACAATACAACACCCACAATCCCATGAATAAAACATACACAATCGCAAACAGGTATCTTTTGTAGCATAACGCTATATTGACTCCATATTAACAATGTAACATCAGGCGTATGGAGATATAAATAAAGGCTAAAACATACACATACGATACGATGTCGCATCGTGGCAACAAGTCGTGTCGCGAGACTATCGTATCGTGGACATCTACGAAACCATCGTAGAATATCCCGACATTGACATAGAATTTTGATTTTTACGATTTATATGATAGAAAGGTATGTATCCCGTATTTTCTGTCTCTTTACAATGTAGCTATTTCATATCGTCTAGAACGGTCCGTATTTCAACCTAGACATTTATTTTATTTTAATGATATCGTATCGAAAATCTTATACCGTTATTGCAATACATTAGCAAAGTTTTCACAAGCGACGATGCGATATCGTATCGTATGTTTTGACCCTAAAACAGTTGGCAAAGCAATAGACATTTTGATTTATTTCGCCCAGTGTAATCTGTCAAGAAGTTTTCCGTTCGCCATGGGACGATCAATCTGTTACTGACTTTATACGGTTGTCTCGCTTCCACTTGGGCACATTTCAATTGTCTCCCATTCATCAATCCTATTTTTCGAACCTCTTGTTAGATAACAAAGGGTAATTTATTTTCTTAGCGCTTACAGAGATCACTTCAATAATGAGAGGCACTTTAGATGATCGGTTTGGTTGAGTTGATGCCAAGATATTTGATTAAAAGACTTTAAAATTGTTTGTCTTTTGAGAAATAATACCTACTTCAGTAAGAATTGTAATTTTTGAATCATTGAATCAATAAAACAATATCTCTATTGGGTCAAACCATATTGTTTCTACTACCTATCGATTAATTGTTTATATAATATAGAATGACATGAATATAGAATAAAAAAACAGGAACATTAAATGTTTCTTATTATTTAAGCGGTTAAACTGTGTTCTAATTAAAATAATATTGAAATGAAAAAAACACGATGTTGTTTAATCTTTTTTGGTAGCCACGTACCTATACACTTGTTCTTATGGAGCATCCATTTCATAGCTTCAGCAAAAGTTTCCGAAAAATTGTATTCATCATAAACATTATAAATTTTACAAAAAGCATTAAACTGCGCTCATTGTAAACAAACGCATTGACATCCAACACGTTATAGAAATCGTAGGTATTTCACAACGGAAATAGGTCACCACCAGATTCAGATCTAGAACGCAACGATGGTTTCAATCTAGTGTAGATTACACGCAATCTGTGTGCCATGAGCTATCGTGTGAAGACACGCTGAAAAGTGGATTTCATTACAGAGATTGCTTGCGGATTTATGCAAAGTATCCGATACACTCACAGATTACAACTACACAAAGGAGCTGTCGAAATATTCAGCAATATGCTTGTTCGATGTTTTGAAACTTTTTGAAAGTATGAATAGCATTTGGTTGAGTTTTATTTGTAGTAATTGGCGATTTTATAGTTGTCCTAGTGGTAAAGCTAAAGTGGTAGTGCAAAAAGAATAATTCAAAACTACGGTTAAAATAACTATTGGTCTATGACTTTCAGCCAAAATCACTACTGATCAAAGCTTTCAATCAATAGTTTTGACCAAGGTTTTGATTGATTTGGTACTTACAAAGTACGTTTAACTGCTTAAGGGTTTAAAATGCAAGATAAATAACTAATTACATTATTTGATTATATGTTATTATAGAAAATAAAAATTGAATATTTAAATACACTCTATGTGTTTGCCTACTTTAACATTTTTTTTTCAAAATTGTCCACCAAAAAATAATAATGGAAACAAATCAGAATTTTCCAGTAATACGTACCTACTAATACAATCTCAGAACGCTTGACGTGCTAATTAGCCAGTCCTTTCCCTCACAATAGCATTTAGCGAAGAGCCAACATAAAGCACATCGCCAATAGCCAATAGCTAAGCGCGCGGTCGTATCCGGAAAGTACTTTATCTATCTTCCTTTTCCACACATCACACGCATACGCTGTTATTACTAAGTAATCTTGTCTCTAAAAGAGTAGTTTTGCACTTTCTGTTATAAAAATATATATTATTCGCCTGTTTTGTATTGGAGTAACAATAAATACAACGTAACTGTGCATCGAAAGAAATTACTAGATGCCGCAAATATCATGTTATTTTTTCACTCACGAAGAATTTATTATTTTGTAATACCCCTTTTTTATTGTTTATGAAGGGGAAATAATAATACACCTTGCCAGTCATTTATTTTGCACTATTACCTGTTCTATGATTGTGACGTGTGATTTTTTATCCCATTCATTGTTATACTCACACATTTTTCATATCCCTGTCAAACCTGACCTTTGAAATCCGGGTGGACAAGGTTGTGGATATTCGCAAGTCATGCACTAAAAAAAATCTAATTAAATTCCGTCGATTGAGATTATAGCTGAAGAGCAAGCCTACTTAACTGTAAATTAGCTCAAAAATCTACTGAAAGCATATCGCTCTTTCCAATATTTCCTGGAGGAAAATAATTTCAATTCTTATTTTAAAGTTTAGACGAACTGGTACGATCGCGGAGTTAAAAGCAGTTCCTACAGAACTAGCCAAGAAAATTGAAAATGCATGACCTGGTAGTCTTGTGGGACGTTATGAGCTATAACTTCTCCGTTCCTGTTTATAGAGGTAGTAGCTACATACGAGTCAGTTCAAATATTAAAAACGAAATGTTACACTACTGATATCCTGTAATTTTTGAGACGGAACGGTTTATTGTACTCGAAATTTATGTATTTCTTGTAGGTACGTCGTTTAAGGACAATTATTCTCTAGGACGTAGAGACTTGACTATAAAATATTTCTTGATAAAATGATATTAATATTGGAACAAGCCGAACGTTAACTAGCGTTAAAACACATTATCGAAATGGAAACAAAAGTCTCAAGTATTGGGGAAAGTGTAAACAATTTTTACAATTGTTTTTCAAATACGCACACCCAATAAAATACACTCTAATCCACACCACTTCGATCCACTTTTCTATGATAACATTTAGCACTCACGTTCAAATAAAGTCAGCTCCGACACACTCGTCCTCAGAGGATTCGCGCCCTAAAAAGGGTCCAACAATAGAATGGTTTTAGTCCCTGTCTTCCGAACATATCTATTGTCTACGCATGTCTGTATAACAATACCGAAGTTTCAAACTTACCTAAACCTTGTCCCATATAACAGTATGTATAGCTATTTATATCTCTGATGAGGGAAACAAATAGAATAACAACGAAAATTCCCGGAGAAAAGATTAACATGAACAACAGGGAGTTAACGCGAAATAATAATAATATTACATGATACCTGCCTTTTGGCTTTTCGTAAAAAAAATCGTAAAAAACAACATAGGGTATACCTAGTCTAGAATTTTCTCAGTGTGATTGATTACGATATCATTAAAATCAAATATTATACTGAAAATAATGTTATCCAAAATAATTGGGGGCTCGAGAAATCAAATAAATAAAGCTAAATCTGGGGAATGATTACAAAAAGCGGATATAATAAATATTTACTCGGAGACAGCTTTGCTCTTGACCGTGCTTAGAGAGAAACTGCTTCATCCGACGCTCGTTTGCTTAACAAAGGCTTTCTTTGTTTCTTTCTTTTTATTTATTAAACTCCTCTTTAAAGGATATTTATTGCAAAAATCCAATACTTTGTTTGCTTAGTTGCTAGTTTTTTCAAAAGCTTATATTTCACGTTTAGCTCTCTTGTTATATTAGCATTGATGATTTATTTGGAGAACATAAGTATTCAGTTATACTTTTTTATGCGTTGCTCAAGTAAATTTCCAAGTATAAAAGACCTACAACTTGTCACAGATGTTGTGATACTAAGTTGCTCATCTATAGGTAAATTTACCTCAATACAATTTTGAAACCGAAACACAGGGACTGTTGCTATAAGACAGAATTAGAAAAAACATTGGCGTCTCAGTGTTTTTTTTCTATCTATAACTATATTTACATAGTCAGCAATGTTAACCCTAACAAGACTTGCGTGGTAAGCGTTATAATTAAAAATACCTACAAAAGTTTTATCAAATATAAACTCCGTTTAAATGGAATTCAATATAACGCAATTCAATCGATTATAATACCCGAGCGTTTACACAACCGTTATCTGAACGTGTTTTGAATATTTCCTGTAAACTGACACGGATGAGTGAAACGATTACTACATTCCCAGTGAAAACGGTTTCATTGACCTGAGTAATCTTCGATGGGAATAAATGGTAACGCTGATATTTTAATAAAAGCACATTTACGCGATTTTACGCTAGTCAGCTGTCACCGAATGTCAATCTTCGCAATAAAGCGCTTAGCGAAATGGAACCGACCAATCAATGGGATGAACACATTCGTATATTGTGTTATGTATAGACCTAGAATAGATCCTTTCTACCTAACTTATAACAGCGATGTACAGCGACTGTATTTCGCTTTTAAGGAAGAAATTAAGTATTAGTGAAATGTTTCAACTTGAGTCTCATCGTAGCATTGCATCTATGGTTATCTTTTGTGGTATATTTCTATTTGGCCTATATCTGTAGATAGTAAGTATGCTTACTACTTAACACCATTATGATGTACAGGCTCGTTTGCTACTTTAAATTCATACATAATCCCCATAATTTCTCAATACTGCCATAAGTTTATGACCGCTTTACGTCAAAGGTCACATTTTGAATGCTCATACCTGTGACGTAATTCACGGATAACCCCATATTCAGCGGGAATAAACAAAATTTCAATGTCGATATTTTAATAAAAGCGAATTTACGCGGTTTTACGCTTGTCAGCTGTCGCCGACCGTCCATCTTCACAACAAAGCGCTCAGCGGAGTGGCACAGACCGTTCAACGTAATGAATATATCTCGTGAAAAATATTTTCGCGGTTTCTATTATGGTGAATATTTTGTGTAAAATGTTTTACGGTAACTGTTTCAATTCGCTTTGTATAGCTCTGTGGGATATTAAATTCAATTTAAAAATTCTAAATCTGTCGTCATGATATATTTATTTATGCCAATCCATATCCATTCCGGAGTCTTTAGCCAGGTAGAAAAATATGACTCTAGATTTTTAGTGTAGATCTAGTCTTATTTGTTAACGTGTTAAAGAAAGAATGAACGAACGTCCATGTATCCACGGTCTATCGTTGGTTCACTTTGATGAATCATACTGCAGAATATGACAAGCATAATTTTCGAAATTCGAACCTATTATTCCTTTTCTATCATAAACAACAAAGATCGTTTACAAAGCAAAAAATAACAGTATCACAGTATTCACAGTAAACAGACTCAGTGGATCGTCATAATTAAATCGTCGTGATATTAAACCGACTATTGTATGTTAAAAGGTCGGAATATGCGATCAAATAAACTGCGATTTAATCTCCTACATGATTCCATTCAAAGACTCCACTCGTGTGGCGCAACGCGGTTCTATTGTAATGAAAAATTCTTCTTTTTCCATGTTTTTACTACGTTGCCTCATACGAAGTGATGTTTTGAATTTCAACAATTGCAGCTTACGACGAAACCTCCATTGCACGTTATGTACTGACAGAGACTTGTTTCAGAGACAGCGGTAAAATAATTCGCAAAAATAGTTTTGTGGTATTGTTAATTTCAGCAAAGTCACCGATTTCTAATATAATTTGAAAATTATAATAAGTTTAGCGTCTCGTGTTGTGTCTGTCTTAAATAGCACCACACTTTCTTTCCTCCCATGGTTGTGCAGGTGGCAACCAAAAGTCATAATCAAGCATGTAGATAGAAATATCATGTGTAACATGCATCCATTGAAGTCACAAATTCGCATGCAAACAGCGACTGGCCCATTAAGTGAAGCCTATGTCCAGAAGGCTGATTTACTCAATCAGCCTTCATAAAAATAAGTATCTATCCACGTACAACTTCTGACCAGAACACAACGTAGCACTAATGCTATAATGCTAAATGACTATATGGTACATCTGCAGCCCAATTACGTTTGATCGAAATTATTTCAAAGGTCAACTGCATTTAAAAGCTGTTGTACATTATCAAAGGAAAAAAGTATTGCAATTTAATTATTATAATTTATCCTTATTTAAACTCGTTTTCTACACTCATAAGCAAGCACTAAGATTCCATTGTGGATAGGGGTACAAACATTCAGATGTGAAAGACTAATAGTATGAACCCTTAAGATCCTGGCAGAAACAAACTAAGAAAGTTCAATATCAAGAAACATTCAAAGCAAGCCTCGAATGCTAAGCTCAGAAAAACCTTTACTCTCGTCAGGTATGACATGTATCTAAGTAAGTTGATGATACCCACGTGATACAAAGAATGTTTGGTGAGATAGGGGGTGCAAGGACCCTTTTTTGTTGCATACATTCAAGAAGCGTCTTAACAAGGTTTTGTTTTCGTCTAAGAATGACTCCAGAAGTTCTGCTTAGTTGAAGTTAAGATGCTCTATTGTTACGTTAAAGGGCAATGTCCTGCTGCATATACTATATTTGTTATGTATTTATTTAAAGAAAAAAAACGAACGCAAGATAAGAAAACGACAATTTCAATTGTATCTACATAGTAGTGCATAAAAAGTCTAAGAATACCATTTTTGACTACTAATGGTACTTGACCATGATGGCTTAACACTAGAAGGGCCGGGCATTTGCGCTACCTTCAACGGCCGCAACCGTCAAATTGACAGCAGTATTATAATTACGATAAATCGTAAATATCTCAGAAAGTGTTGCTTAAAATTATTATTATTTGTTTTGTAACATATATTAGGTTCTTTCTTCACGTATTTTACACATTTAAAGTGTAAGATATGTAAAAAAACGAATTATATGTTCCGAAATAAGTTTGTTTCCCCCAGTGATACAAATATCATATAGTATAGAATTTTGTGCAATATCGATGTTTTCATTTGACTCTGTCTCCTTTTTATTATTTTATGGATCAGTACCTTCACCTCCTTAGTAACAGAATAATCGCCATAGCCAAGGTTACCGCCACATTACTTCTACGTTTCGAGTGGTTATCATGAAGAGTGTTTTACAATGTAAACAATAAAATTATGCCGAAATTCATATTTTACGGTACTTTATAATAATTGGGATGGATATTTCAACAAATCTATAGGATTTACAAGCTTAGGATCGATTATATTGTCAAATGCTCGTATTATTGATTTCGCCGTCCACTCCGTGGCATCTAAGGCATTGTGAATATTACCCTCGTTGTAGTTGGTTCATCGTAAACCACAACCAGCCTGCAAACTTCCAGTTACATGTCTACTACATCCAGAATCTTGACAGACACTTATATGTGTCCATAACGTGTTGACAGTGAGTGGTAACTCTTTCTAATATCAGCGAATGATGATAATTGCATTTCCGCATTTTTTGCTCTGGTGTGCAGCAATTATACTCCACTTACATATCTTTTACCACCCAAATTATTTTCGTCTATATGACGAAGCCTCGCTAATTCAAGTTTTAGCTATTTTTGCACTGTAAATAATAATATATCGTGACTATACCTACTCACGTCGACAAATTTATTATCTTTGATACAAGTAGACTTAGGGACCTTGGAACACTCACTAATATAAATATTAGTACAAGAAATCGTCAAGAATAAACAAAACACTTATACCTAGTTTCAAATTAACGACAACATGTAATAAATATACGTATCAAGTGCCGACAGGCGACGTTAATAGGTACGCCGTCAAAATGACGGCAGTGGCCGTTGAAGGTATAACTGTCTGTATCTTTAAAACTAATAATGTTATTAAAATCATTTTTATATCATAGCTTAAAAACGATATTTCAGAAAAAGTCACGAAATATCAGGGTTGTTGAAAATACAGATTCAAAGTTATATGCGATTAACCTCGTAAAACCGTCAAATTGACGGCACTGGCCCTTCTAGTGTTAAATAATATAGGTAATTAATAAGAAACATTCGTTATAATAATAAGTGTGATTTAAATTGTAGGAAAATGCTACATATTTAACAATAACTTCAGAGCAATAAATTATCTATGCACTATTCAATGTGTTTGAATACGATTTCCCACTTTATGGGTCCGAGGTAGAATCCATGGCACGCATTCACCTTTGATTTCAGTGCGAAGTGCAAATTAGAATGAATTACGAATTAACTTAACGATAAAACAACCGTAGTAGGTACTCGTAAGTAATTTTTCATACAATATTTGCAATGTATTTCTACGCCCATCAGAGTATAATAATTCTAAGAACTGTTTTTTTATTATGTAATAAATATATGTATATGCAAATCCTACCTCAAAATTATTATGTAGGAAAGTGTATTAAGAAAATTATAAAAACCCTTTATAATTTTTTTATGCTTCATTTTAAACATCATTATTATTTGTAAGCATGTTATAAATAAATTAGACCACCCTCTATCAAACCGTATCAAACATGTACGTAAGATGTACGTATATTACGCTCATTAATTAAATTAACCGATCAATATTAATATAACGTCTAATTGATAGGTGCGTACACGGGTAAGTGAAAGTTAATGATATTGTTAAATGTTTGATACATTTGTTATGAACCATATTTACCTTTACGTGAAACGATGGGGGGTATGCATTCACCCCTCGATTTATGAGTCTAAATATAATATTTCATTCAGTCAGAAACAAATTAACGTTATCTCTAATTTTTAATTTAAAAGCGAAAGGACTTACTTCTGATTAACCATGAAATTTGAATGAGTGTAGGTATATGTTCTATTAAAGGCTACGTAAATGAAATCGCAGGCAATAGCTAGTTGGCACAAATTTGGCAACTTAGCGACAAAGTTATTCTTATTTTTTTTATTAATTAAGTTATTACGCGTTATAAGTGTTATATTACAATCATAATTTGTCAAATTATTTTTTACTTAGGTACTAAGTATGTATTGTAGAAAATAATTGCGATAATGAATGAAATTGGAGCCTATATTCATACCATCCTTAGTGCGAGATTCCGAAATTTATTCCAAATTTTCATTTTCATTGCTTTTACGTATTGAAACTTACAATAAAAATACATGTAAAAATAGTTCAATTGCGAATGTTATTTCATCCAAAGGATTTGAAGACTGAAGTTAAATACTTAGGTACTATTTTTCCACTATTCAATATGTAAATGAGAACTTGTAAATAGAAACAAATTACATATGAACGTATTTTAAAACGACTCAATGAATATTAGCAACTATGTAAGCGAATGGAGAAATAAAATGCTAATGCACAAACATCATACTTGTGTGTATTTATATCAAGCACGCAGTCGCCTCATATTGACGCTTTGCTTAATAGCTTTAGATCTCTGGTCCATTTACATAAAACGCGTACTACTGCTTTACACGCGTAAAGACCTAATGAAATCTATTTTGCGAAATTCCCGTTTCAACGCGGTAACACACGACAAGTTTTGAAGTAATTCAGTAGCGACACAATCGCAAGACGTGTGTAATTAAGCCGACAGTTTTGCTACCATCCCCTACATTACCACGTCGTCTGGTAGAATCGCACTTTAGTACCGACGCAGGCGCATGATTACAAAACGCGCTACTTAAACGCTTCAAAAAATTATACCGATCCAATTTTTGTCTTCCAACTTTCATATTTATCTTATTATTATGGAAAGAAATGTTTCTTTTCATTGGTATTTTTTAACTACTATTACTAGCATTTTAACTATGTCTTTTTTTAAATATTTTTAACACTATAACATAAGATTTTCAATTGTTCCGCTATCACATATACTACACCTATAATATAATAATACCTATTAAATTCATACTAAATAAAATTAAATTATGTCATAGCGTCACCATAATATTGGCTTGTATTAGTTAATATTTTTGTATGAAAAATGAGTAAGCTAAGCGAGCTTATCAATAAATCGTATGCTAATCCTGTGGTGCTCTGCGTGGTCTATGCTGGCTCCCGTGGCTTCACGCTTCGACTTAGTAGCGTGATAGTTCGCGTTTAATGCCGGAAGTAAGGTAATGGTAAGTTGCAGTATTTATCACGTAATAATTATGATATATCGCTAGAAGAGAATATTGGATAAGTTAGTTTTTGTATGAAGTTATTGCCTTGTTGTTCAGACTTTAGGTAGAACTTATTCTGTTTGGAACCATGGGCGGTAGTGACCACTTACTATACATACTTATAAAAATAAGTTTGAAAGATGTGGTAAGGTTGAGACGTGTGTGGAAAGAGAAGTAACAGATCTGTGGTCAAACTAATATAAAAATCCTGTTCTATTCGGGGTTGATTGCAAAAAAAGAAACATTTTCTAC
>DWMA01000270.1:0-12494 GCA_018252035.1 Urbanus sp. 3 SS-2014
AGAGCGGAGCAACTAGCGGGAGGGACGACGCGCACCATCGCATACATCTCACGTTTCCGTTTGCTTTGAAGGAGTTTTCTATTTGATTCTTAATTTTGAGAAGTCTAAAAAACTTGCCCTTAGGCTAGCATGTCTCCGTATAAATAACACAGGCATAACCAACCTTTCGTAGGGGAGAGAACTGTTGGTACTTGGTATATTGAACATGGAATTTCTAGAGAAAGTACTGCCTCGTGGCGACGACAAAACCAATGTATTAAAAAGTAGGTAATGTATATTAGGCAGGTATTATCGTAATATTATTACCGAAGGCTTAAGTTACCCTGATAGCAGGATATAAAGAAAATAAATGATAATTGGCTGGAAGGGACTTAGATCTATGCTCGTAAAACAAATTTAAGAAAAAAATGTCAATTTTGACTTTTGTCACATCTGTCAAAATCAAGTGCTGTAAACATTCATGATATTACGACAATTGTTATAGTTCTTTTGCTGCGAAAATCTAAAAAACATTGGATACAGTTGTATTTAGCATAATGGTTTAATTTTTTTGCGAAATTTAATCTGAGAAAACATTACAAGAACGATTATTAAGTGGTTGGTTACACTCCTAAATTCAATCGTAATTCAATAAATACCTATAATGTTTGTTCTTAAAAAAATATTTCTAACGGACTTATAATATTTGTTTCAGTTTACTACCATGTACTCGCCTAGACAGAAAGTACTGTGGTTTGCGTTTAGTACAAGAGTTTTTATAATAGTATTACAAGCAGTGTGTAACATCGTTATACCGGATCATGACGCTAATGTATTCATGAGCCCCGAGGACCCGGCGCTGCGCAAGACGAGAGCTGATTTTATTGTGGGCAAAGTACTAGGTGGTATGAAGAGATGGGATTCTCAATATTTCATACACATAGCACAATATGGGTATACATATGAAAACTGTTTGGCATTTTTACCATTATTTCCGTTAATTGTTAGATATTTCGCATACTTGTTAAGTAGTATATTAGGGTCATATGTAAATTTTCACAGCACCTTGTTGATATCTGCAGCAGTTGTAAATCTTGTTTTATTTATAAAATCTGCAGATGTGTTACATAAGTTGAGTTTGAGAGTCCTTCGCAGTGAGTGCAGGGCATATAAATCAGTCATTTTGTATTGTGTTAATCCAGCAAGCATATTTTTTTCTGCTCCATACTCTGAGACATTATTTGCATTTACAACATTCTATACAATGTTTAAATGTACTGAAAATGAGACATTGAGGTTTGCAAATATTGATATATTCAGTGGCTTACCAGCTGGTTTCTCTATTATAGCTAGATCAAACGGACTTGTTAACTTAGGATTTATACTGTATACCAGTTTCAAAAATGTGATGGAAAGAACTTTACCTGAAATTGTGTACAAATATAAGACCCTCAAGCATAGATTAGTACTCCCAGTTCTAGTATTACCATTGTGTATAACAGGTGTGGCGTTATGCCTTACTGTGATAATAGCTCTCGTTCCATTTATCTTGGTTCAGACATACAATTATTTTAAATTTTGTGTACCCAACCAGCACCATTTACCTGAATTTCTGTCAAACTCTGAATATGTCCTTCCAGGCAATGCAGAGAGTCCATGGTGCAATAGTACATTGCCACTTTCATATTCCTATGTACAAAGTCATTATTGGAATGTTGGCTTTTTAAAATATTACAAAATAAAACAGATTCCAAACTTTATGCTAGCATTCCCCATTCTATCTATTATAATCTACAATTCCATGTCTTACATTAGAAATAATTTTAGATTATGTCTTAGACTGGGATTAAGGGACAATATATTTAATTTTGGGTATCTTCACAAGATACCTAATAGGCCAAAGGTACATTGTAAAGGTTTTGGGGCCAATGATCCAAACTTATTTGTATATGTTGTGCATGTAATGTGTTTGACAATAATTTGTATAATATTTGTGCATATTCAAGTGTCGACCAGGCTGTTAGCCTCAGCCAGTCCTGTTTTATACTGGATATGTTCATGCAAGATGAATGTTGGGCCAACACCAACATCGGACCAAAATACTATTAATGAACATTTTCGAAGAATTGGTATTGGAAAAAGAATACCATCTCATCATTTATCAATAGCTAATTTAGAAGGAGTTGACAATATGTACAGTAGATGGAAGACATTTATAATTTCCAGGCGAATGCCTGACTTCACATCACGCATGATACAGTGTTATTTTATAGGGTACTTTATTTTAGGAATTGTTTTGTTTTCAAATTTTTACCCATGGACTTGATCAAATAATTTGGTTAATGTAATCAATACATATCATACTATATCATTCCCATATCTATGGTTTTATCTAGTCTTTGCATTAATAAAAAGATATTTATTAACATATCATTTCTCTAGTTCATAGTTAAATACAATTAAAATATAAGTATCACATTCCTGTTTTTTTGTATTTCATTGCACATTTATATTAAGTCATTCATTGATTGCTTAGCTCATATTCGATTTACCGCATTATTTAACCGAACTGGCTTGATTACATTAGGTTGGAAACCGAAAATATCAATTATACGGGTCCTCATTCCTGATGTTCCCCGAAAGAAAAGTAGTTATGACCGAAACATCAATCCATAACAAGTTTTACACAAGGTAGGTTACCACAAGCAGGTTGCATTCGTTACGGCAACTGACTTAATGTAAGCGCGCCATCTAACACATTGTTTGAAATTATAGTGTTTGAAACTTAATTAAGTGTTACTTAAGTAAGTAATTATTAGTGAATAGTTCAACAATTAATGCTTCAAAATGAATAAAGCATGTGGCCTTTTAATGTTAAATATTAGTCCATTTTATAACTCTTCATTAATTAAAGGTAGTTATTGCAATAATTATGTAAGAAACAACAGAACCCAGCAAATATCTTACCAACTCAGATCAATTATTTATCTGAGCTTACCAATATATCTTTATTTACCTCTATGTATCCTTATATAAAAATGGATGATATTTTTGTAATCAAAACCTAATAAAATTCAAGTAAATGCGTGGCAATTCAAGTCGTTATTCAATAAAATACATCTTAATAATTTAAAATGTTTTAACCAGAGATTTAAATCATTGATCAATCATTTAGAATCTCTGGTCTGAACTGTGTTTGAAACATAAATAAATATCATCACCATCCTTTTTTATGTATGAATACATGATTATGTAAGTAAGGTACCCCTATTAAGAGTTTATTAAGTTTAGTGAAACATTCCTCGTTTACATACATCTACATGCAGCATTCCTAGCAGACCTATGAATCCCTCTGGAATCATCGTTTCATATTTTAATTGGCGTGTTTTATCTTCTTATAACAATTGTGTAAATAATATACTTATATATAAGGTTAATCATTGACATAATTGTTAAAGTTGGTACTTATTTATTGAGATTGAGAATTTGATAATGTATTTTTCTTTTAAGATTGGTTTTTGATAAAGAATTTTTAGGTTTTCTAATGTTATTTGCATATTAATGTTGTTTTATTATGTGTACATATTAATTGAAGTTATTTAATTGACTATATTATTATATCCTATGTCTATGGGTTACTGAGAATTATACCTTATAAAGTGGCCTTAGGTTTGAATGGGATCATAGTATCCTTTTGCTTGTGCATTTAAATTTATAAGAGTGATAAATAAGTTTGTATTTATAAATGAATTGTTAGCAGATCCGTAGCTTTCCCGCATCTTAATCTTCAACACTATTGTTATGAGCAACCGTCCATGTCATTGAAAGCATGTTGTGGCAGTGTTCAAGTATTATTAAGTATGAAATCCTTTGATTTCTAACTTCACCCTCTCAAAATAGAAAAATGTTCATCATCATTTCATCTCTACCTAAATTGTTACTGTATATTTAATGCATAATACTTGAGTGCATGATTGGCGGTATTAAATCAAACCAAAATGATGTTGTGTGCTAATCAAAATGTTGAAGTACAAAATCAAATACCATATAAGTTTAAAAACTTTGTTGTAATTGTTACCATGTAAGTATTGCATTCTTATTTTAAGCCAAAGATTTGAAGGTTGTGATCCTGTCTTAAATAAGTACTTAGTATTACATTGCACAGCTAAAGCTTACTCTCTTCTTAAAAGAACAATAAAACTTAATTGATTTTTAACTTTGTTTTCACTAAATATTTGAATTCCCTTTCTGTGTCGAAACTTATTGTATATTGTATCAATATATGTATGTTTTTAAAAAATATATGATCCGATGGAGTTGTAGGAAGGTAGATTATAGCAATGTTAGCATCGTGTTTTGAATACAGCAATTTACTTAAGGGTCCGAGGTTCGAATCCCAGAAATTATTTGAAGAGCATATTAAAAAATATATATCACAGGCGTAGTGTTAAACCGAAGCGACTATTTTTTTACACATTCTTCAGGATGTACCTATGAAGTCTACCAATCAATCAACAAGGCGTGCGTATATACTGCAAACCATTTCGGTCGCCGATTAATGTAACGGTCATTCGGTTAAATGTGTTCGAAAGTGACAGACTTCCTACGATTGACCATATTCGGTTATAACTGCACACAGACATGTATTGGAATACATGTCTGTGTACGTGGTGTAACTGCATTACCGACAGTGTTAATAAGAAGCCGGTCAAACCAAATGAGGGCGGCGTATTCGGTGAGAGTAGTGGTAAAGTTTGCTATGGTCGGCGATTATTGGCTGTTTGCTGATGCGGGAACAAGGGGAGGGGTGGTCTGCGACTAAACCGAATGTGAACGACGTATTCGGTGTCAACGCGCCATAATATAATAAATTATAAAGGTGGGTACTATACAGCACTGGCCTTATTTAAAAAAAAACATATGCATCCATGCCGGCAATGATATCAAATATATTCTGATAAACAATACGTGCTAGTTATGAGAAAATAAAGTTCTTCAAAGTATTTAAAATATATTTATTTTTTTGTATTAAGTTTTTTTCACTTAATTACATAATAGTTATTTAAAATTACCTACATATCAAAACCTTGTTCATACAATATTAGAATTTATTATTCAAATTACTTGTCGCAAAACTAATAATCATTACACCATATTAATAACATCACTTATACAAAACACACACATCACACACACAACTAGTAATAGAAGATAGAATACAGATAATCGAACATACACATAGACAAATATTTTTATAGAACTTGTTACAAGGGGAATTTCTGAAGTGAAACTTGTAGGGTCGAATAATCCAAGATAACTCGAAAGGAAGATGTTTAAACTCTAAAAGAGTATTTTCTACAGCTGAGCCAGAATTTTGGGGTGATTTATGATCAATTATATACCAATGATGTTAACTGTAGTGACATACAAACATAGTTATGCAATTATAATTTAAGAATAAACCACTAATCCTAGGATTTCATAGCAGTCCAATTTTTTAATGTGTTCACAAATTTAGTCTTGAGGTTGACTCAACACTGTCCGGGGCCGTTTCGGTTAGCAATGGTTTGGGCGATGGTGCTGTAGAGTCCGAGGGTCCTGGCATTATGAGGTCGACGGGGCCTTCGTCGAGCAGGTCGGCGGCGGAGCACTGCGGAGGCGAGTCCCCGTCGCCGGCGCAGCCCTATGCAACCGCTAGAGCCTTTTGCAAGCGGACACGTGCGCGGTTCACGCGCTCTTCTTGTCGCCGGACGTCTTCCTTCGTTATAGTCACCGCGGCTATCAAGGGTTGCTCAGGATTTAGCAACACGCCGGGATTATCAAGAATTGTCTGCTTCGATCCAATCTGACCTAAACATAAAGGACAGATTAAAAATTTAATTTAATAAAATAAAGCTGGTATATATTTAAACAAGAGGCGACCATGTTCGTTATCACAAGTGACAACACATCTGTGATTGTCGTTAAGAAAACAATTTTATGTGGAATTGATTACAAAAGTATAAGGTATAGTATAGTAACATTATACTGTTAAAATTATAGTAGGCCTACACTTAAAATTAAAACACATCAAAAAGTGTTGAGGCTTCTCATCTATTATTATAAAGTATGAATGAAAATAGTGTCTGAAAATTATTTTAGACATAATCTACCTGTTATCGGCTGTGAAGAAACATGAAGAGCAGTAGCCAGAGACTGTATGGTTGTCGCATCTGAATTGTATGGTCCCAAAGGCTTAATGTATTTTGGTAAAGAAGTTGTACCAATAACTCCATTGGCATCACATGCTGTCAATCCCTGTAATATTTAGTTTTCTGTAAATTTTCCTGTTTTCTGTTAATTTTTACTAAACTGCCCAAAAAGGCTTTTTTGTAAGCTGAATATCTTCCAATCTGATATATTTATGATGCTTAAATAACATACCTCCAGCCGCTTTTCCCAGAACAGCTGTTTAGGCTTTTCCTGTGTACCATGTTTTAGGTCTGTCTTAACTTTGCTCTCCTGAGTTTTGTACACAGTAACTGGTTGCTTAAAAATTGATGCAGTTTGGCGTATTGGTGGTACCAATGACGCATCTGACCGCATGCCTCTGTATCAAAAGTAATTAACATGTCAGCATTTTTATTATCTTTATAATGACCCTAAAATCTTGAATATTACCAATTAAGTTTTACAAATAACTCTTTACTTTTATTTAATGTCTACAGAAACTAAACATTTTTGTGAAAACAATGTCAAATGACAGTAGGGTAAAAATTCCATTGATTAATTATTATTGAACCTTACCTCCAACAAATAAAACACATCAAAAAAAAAATAACACCACAAACTCCATGCTATGATTAATCATGCTAAATGTTTTATTAAATGGATGATATTAATGATAGGTTTACATACGTATATTTTACTTAAATAGACAAATTTTAATTCATAGCTTTAAAAAATAATTTCTATGTAAATAACAAAACAGTATTTCTATTAATTTTTACAACATTTGGAAGTTTGGTTTGGTCTATATAAGTAAAAATAATAAGTACATAACCCGTAGAAAATAGATGTGCTTATTAAAAGTTTTTTTATATGGAGCTTTATTCACATAGTCTAAATACAGAGTCTAAAAAAATTATACAGATGGAAACTATCTTCAACTTTTTTACATAGAAATGATTTAAGAAGAAAAATGTGATTTAATTGCAAAGTATTTTATGTAGAATGTCAAATGATGCTTTAGCGGTTCAACAGCTTGCATATACACAAAAGCACCGTGAAGTAAAAGCTTTTAATGTGGTTATGGAGTTCTTTTATTTGATACAATAGAAGTAGTTCATATCAAACTAAGCTGTGCGTATTCTAGTCCTATGTAAATTGTACAAGCTACACTTATTTGCAGGAACACTGACTATGCTTTATAATGGTCACACACAATTGAATTACCTCTGTAAGACTCTTCGGGCCTAATATTATTTGTAATTAGGTCATTCATAATATATTTTTTAAAGCCATACATTGAAAATTTATAGAACCCCTTGAGGTTCTACTCTGACAGCACCACCACCACATTTATTCCGGCCTTATAACAGCAGTGCTCAGCATGCTGTTTTGCATTGAAGTGTGTGGTAAGGGAGACATACTTATCCGTGTTTCAACTTAGTCCTCAAGGGTATCAACGCAACTGCGGCCAACCTCAGGTAGGACTATGATTTTATTTGGGGTTACATTTGTCCATGAGCGGCAGTGGCTACTTACCAACAGGTGGACTGCATGCTCATTTGCTACTTTTAGCTAAAAAAACAATTGAAATTTTGTTACAGCGTTTATCGTAATTGTTTATTACTACTATGGAAATATTGTATTGTACTATAATTATAATTCAGTTCCTTTAGTATGATTAATTATAGAGATACAGTATTATATGTATAACATCTACACTAAATTATGTGTGACCATTATTAGACAAACTTATATAGAAAATTGTTACGTAAAACATAATCACTGTTTAAATACAATATAGTGCGACATCAACTAAAAAGGCACACTGACAACTATGAAGCTCTATCCAGCGTTATAGATACGTAACACAAAGCACAGGACTGCACTAATGATCACAACACAAGTGAGAGAAGTTATGACACCAATATGGGAACCTGTAATCAAATTGAGCTCGAGCTTTCTTGGCCTTGCACAGGAGCATTGTGTTTATCTGACCCTGTTGATAGTCAAAACACGACAGGTCCATACTATCACCGAGATAACGAACTAGCTCGGGTTTACTGCGAAACTTTTTACCTGTTGGGCTATAGAAAAATCATTATACCGAAGACCGGTCGGCTGAGCGCAGCTGGTGCTGTTAGTCTCGCCTGTTAACCATTGTTTAGTGATGGATGTGTATGTGTGATTAAATATTTAACTGGGATATTTACATCCATTATTTCCGTGACGTACTTCCACCAACCAATTTTACTAAGTGAGCAAAATCTGGATTTCAAAGCTATTTTGCTGATTTTTAACTTGATAAACTTCACCTTTGATGTAGATAGAATCGTATATACAAGATAATTCACAGCAGTTAAATGTTTCTCTTAATTTTTCATGTTTCATCCAAATAGAAACAATTTCCGTCAATGATAAACATTTTATCTTTATATTATAAAGAAAAAAACATATATAGTTTATTTTTAAATAAATTTAAACTAGCTACATCGCTTTTAACTTTCTTTACCTGTAATAATAAACATCGATCTTGCCTGCCGAGAGTCCAGTCTTTCTTATGATCTCCTCTCTTTGCCAGCCTTTTGGCAAAGCTGGACACTCAGATCTCTTTTTTTCTATAGATATATTCATTTTATAATGTTGCGAGTCACTTTTGAGTTAATCGACTATCTTTATTTAGGATAAATATTACAAAAACAGACCAATTCTTAGCGCACTTCAATGAGCATTTATTTTTGTAGTAGCCAAGCCAGTATATTACTCTACTCTTTGTAGCCAAGCCAAGTTAGGCAAGTTAACCAACAACAACAGATTGAATTGATGACAAATGACAATTCTATTGACATGACATTGATGAAGTGAACTGACTCACAGATTATAAAATTTATAATGTAATTAATACAGATTATATAATTATATCATAGAGTATACATCTAAACAGCCTTTCACACGGGTTGATTTGATTAATCAATTCGGGTTGGTTTATTACTGTGGTATTAATAGTAAGAATAGCAATAGCCTACTACCAGTAGTAGCACGGGAAATTCGAAGTTCTCACGCTACTGCCGCAGATGCAAATAGTTATTATCAGTTTCGATCTAAAATATGAAATCCATATATTATATTATGAGCCACAATTACAATCAAAAACCTCAGAAATATGGTCCTAGATTACTAATCTTATCTTATTCTTTCTAATATTATAAAGGCAAAAGTTTGAAAATGAAAAAGATGGAATGTTGTTTGTTACTCTTATTGGATAAAAGAGCTAAATGGATTTGTTTGGAATTTAGCACAGAGACAGAGTATCGTTTGGAATAAGATATAGGTTATTTTTCCTCTTGTATTAGTTGCATGTTGTCAACAATTAACGAGGCACGTATGCAAAGTATTCCAAAGAAATTACAACCCGAAAAACAAAATTTACTTGTCCAAATGTCTGGCCAGCGCTGACATTAAGTAAGCACAGCTGTCCATAATGGTAGTCACCTCGATTCACCTAATCAATTTTAGTTGTCAATTTCTTTTATGGTAAGAATACTGACTTCTACGTGTTAGTTTAATTACAGAGCGGATTCCATATTAATTGGCGAGCATGTCATTTCCTCTTCTTTCTCTTTTATTCTTTATTATTGTATACAAATATAAACCCACAACCACACTACGTACTTCTGACTTATTAAAGATTACAAAACATGTCATTTTGTGACCATAGACAAATAATTTATGTGAGACTATCAAATGTCGGTCTGTCAAAAAGTCAAACTGCATTGCAAGCGAGCAAACTCGCTAGAAGTTTGAGTGTACTTACATAGGTAGTGATTGTGTTTATAATATTTTAAGTAAATGGAACTTGTTGTTTTTCATGAGAGATTTGCTTTCGGTACTGCGTCCTGTATAGTATTGAACAAAGTACGTATTCCTTTACCTTTGAATTGTAATTTAGAGTGTGTGTAATCCTTGTCAACTTATTTAGTCTCTACTTTCACTTTTAAATCTGACGATAATTTTGTTTTAATTGCTATAAGTTACAGTAGGACTTATTTGTTTTTAATAATAGCTCCTTTTGAATGTGGTTTTATTAATTTTAATATTGAAATACTTGTAGAAATGAGAGTCGAATATTTCTATTTTTAGTCATAACCAAGTTGCTGTAATTGGCGGTAATTACTGCTTATACAATTATAATTCGTTACTAATTAGAATAAACAACAATATCTTAAGTTAGAAATTTAATTTCATTGGATAAATTTTATTTTGTATTTTTGAAAAATATATCTTTTACCTTATGCAAGGGATTTTGCTGTTTTGAAGTATAAGCTTATGCTAGATTTGTGGCTGTCTGGTTTTAGAAAACAATAATTCCTAAGCTATTCTCTCATTAGTCAATTAGAGCAGGAGTAAGCCATGATTGATATCTACATATTAATTTGCTTATTTTCTATTTATGCTGAAAAATGAATTTTGTACATGTAGCTAGCTCCTCCATAAACAATAACAAACAAGCAACTAACAGTTAATTTCACTAGTCATTCAGTTGGGTTTGTAACATTGTTGCGCAGCCAAACATAAAAACATTTTTTTTTATTACATTCATTTCATAAGCTACTATTGTTTATTACTACCATTGAATGTCACAGGATTATCATATTTTATAAGCATCAATAAATGCCTATTTCTATAGGTAGGCCAGATGGTAAGGAAGCATAGATATGCTTCCTAACCAATGGTTGGGTATTGTTTCATAAGTAAATTAGACTGGAATTCTTGCATAATATATATAGATTACAGCTTTCCATTTAAAATCTTCATATTGTTTCATAGAATTGGTTAGATTAGGCTTAACATGGTACTGTATGAAAAAACCTGTTTTCTTAAAGATGAGCCTTTTCCTATAGATTGTCAGTTATTCTTCTTGCTTCTTAAAATTCAATCCTTATGAATGATACTAACTGACTAGCAATATAGGTGTTTTCTTTTTCAATTGACCTCGTGAGATTTGTGAATTTTGCCATTTTAGTTTTATTTCTGCTTTGTTTTTGTTGCTCTTTTCAGCTACTTTCATATTTTTTGGCCATCTACGCGTACCTCAAAAATTCGCCTTGTGTACTTACTATAAAATTGTATAAATGCATGAGTATTTTTATAGTTTTATAACAACTTTTAGAGCTAATTTTTTATTGTAAATCACATTTCAGGTACATGAGGATTAAGTATGATTTTTTAGTTTTAGGGAGTTACTTTTTAGTTATGTTGCTTTGGAAATTTAACTTGTCACCAATTTGTCATTTAAAGATTTTTTTATATAGTATACTCGGTATACCACAATAGTACTAAAGTTCATACTTATTGCTATTCATATTTTATTCTTAGTCACTTATGTGTCACTATCAGTTATTGATATCTGTGGGGGATGATCACTATTAGAGATGTAAAAGTAACGAAAGAAAGAGTATGCGTATGTATTTATTACTATAATATTTAGAACTCATTATTATCACATTGTATTGTTACTAGTTACTTTTGACACTTCACAACATAGCATAAAGCAACTTCTCGAGTCATATTCTTGTTTGCAGTTTGCAATACAATATGCAAATACATACGAAAAATGTGATGCGAGTAACGAAATGCATTTGTGAGTAATGTTTCGTTACTCGGTACTTGATGGCAAACCCATTACACCATGGATATCATTTTGCATGATTACAAATCAGGTTGTTTTCTTTCTGCCACTTGTCTCATGGTTGTAAGTTACAGTTTGCAAAAGTAACATACTCTAACACCACTATATCATAATCATACCTAATGCTAAAAGTACTTACAAGGCCAATTTTCATGAAATCTAGAACATCATTAGAGCATAATTTAGAGATTTCCAAAAAATCTACTTTCCTAGCCATCCATTGAATGAATTAATTAAAAAATATATATATACATACAATAATACAGTATTGTACCATATTAAATTATGATAAGATAATTTGATTAAATTCTGAAACTATACATATAAACTGAAAGAAAGGCTCAGGGCTCATAAGGGCTCATTTTTAAGAAAATGTTTTTTTTCTCAACTCATCTCAAAATCTTATTTGTCTGTTAAGTATTTAACTAATCAATTCTTCGATATAACTTAATGTTTGCATGTATAGGCAAATCCGAAATTATGAGGATTCGCAAAAAATGCTTAAAGAACTTACAAGATCGATTTTGATAAAACTATAACTGCATTTTAAATTTTTCAAAAAATCTATTTTTGTACCTGGGAATCGAACAAGTCAAAAAAATGATGTCAAAAATATCAC
>DWMA01000271.1:0-12480 GCA_018252035.1 Urbanus sp. 3 SS-2014
ATATCATCAACAATGACCTTGCAGACAATCCGCCTGATAAACTATATCCAATTAACTTTTCTGGGCACTTAGGTACTTGTCTCATTGTGAACGATGAGCGATTTAATATAGAACTAACAGGAAACAAAAATAAAGCAGTGAATCGAAAAAAATACTTAGGTATTATATCATCAACAATGACCTTGCAGACAATCCGCCTGATAAACTATATCCAATTAACTTTTCTGGGCACTTAGGTACTCGTCTCATTGTGAACGATGAACGATTTAATATAGAACTAATAGAAAACAAATATTAAGTAGCGAATGGAATGAATAATTATTTCATCATCAACGACCTTGCAGACAATAAGACTGATAAACTATTTCCAATTATCTTTACTGGGCACTTAGACACTCGTTCTATTGCAGACGATGAGACATAAACTATAGAAATTATAGAAAAACATTATGTATTTGTAAGTAGCGACTGGAATAAAATAAATATATCTAGTAACAGCAGTGTTCAGCTCTCCTTTGTTATGGTTTCAAGGATGTGGTGAGGGAAAAGTACATAGCTATTGGAAATGTCCCAGCTTAGACCTCAGGTATGACACTAATCTTATCTGGGGTTCACATATATTATCAGATGTCAATGGGTGGCAGCGATCACACACCATCAAGTGACTTGCATGCTCGTTTGCTACTTCCATATTATAGAAAACTCACAAAATTTACACTTAAGCGGTGAAACGAGTGTATAATATTAAATGACAGTAGGTACAATTAATTTTACCTGCATTGTAACATGTGTTGAAGTTGGCTTAATACGTGAGATTGTGTATCTCACTATTTGCATAATGCAATGACCACGCTTCATGACATAAAGCATGGTCGCCATAAGTGCGTTTATATAGAAAAAGATTACGTATAAAAGACACCATAATATTATCATTCTAAACTTGATTTAATATTATTCTGCAGTCGTTGGTTCATGTTTGGTTCTGATGACATTAGAAATGAATATGTATATCTGTCATACCAAGAACAAAAAATACATTAAGCCAGCGAATTCTACTGATAATCGTAGTATACTTACAGAGATTTTACACGCAAACAATACAAAATAAATCAAAAAACAGTCAAAAAATTGGGCATTAAACATGTCTGTATTAAAAAAAATATGCACTTAGATGATTAATGTGATATTAAATGGGCAAATAAAATTGGACACCTACAAAAAATATGATTGGCAACATTCAGAAGATTTACTATATTTGTCAGAGGCACTCACACAAGTGCATGTTGCACTTCAAGCCATTGCTCCGCAAGGCATTGTTCCTTTTTTAGCGTGACAATGGACCACGAACAAATGCAAGCAAGGAAAAAAATCCCCCTTAAACGAAATTTCCATACACCTCATATTCAGAATATTAGACGACAGAAAAACAACATTAGGGTACATTCGCGAGCACGTATTCGGTTCATACGCGACAACAAACACAATTTTCTACCACGTTCACGTTACTCTAGAATCAAATAGGCAAATATTGATAAAAGCAAAGCCGATCGACTTGGCAGATGTCGGACGGAACGCACCCTCCATATAATTTAATGTGGAAAGGGGAATGACAATAGCTATCGATTCGTGTAGCCCCCGGGAAATCGGCTCTTCATCACCGTTTTACAGTATCATCGGGGACCAACAGTTTATTAATATCATTGCTCATTTTTCACGGTTCAATTGTACTTGATCGTTTTTTAATCAAAACTCTAATGAGGCATTTTGTGTTATTTTTGTCATAAGATTAGTAGATAAAGTAGTCAAAATTAATACTCACACTTTGATAATTATTATTATCCGAATCGACAAATTTGGTTTTAAAAGTGAAAATATATTCTGACCCTCACTCTTGTTTACTTGAATGCGAGATGAAACTTCAGTTCCATAATTTAAACAAAGTACGCAAACATTGTGATTTCAGTCTCATATAAAATTTGTGGCATTTAAAATGTAACATTTGAGTTTTTTCAGTATACGTTACACTTCCATAATGCATTTTGTATTAAAAATTAGTTGGAAATTGCATATTGTCAAATTTTAATATGTAATTTTCATTATTTTTATTAAATATGAGTAAATTGAATATCATTTCAGCAACATCTATTTTAGGAATATTTATAAAGGAATTTCAAACTATGACACAACAAAGAAGATGGTGTTCGGATTAATGGATTCTAAACAGAAATTTCCGCGCGCCACCTCATTGTTTCCTATCCCGTCATAATTCCAATACTAGAGCAGAACCAGGCTGGTTCTCAAGGAATTGACGTTGAATAATTAATGGTTTCGGGGTAAGCGACCCTAATGTTCCCTCTGACTGATTGTTGTTGAGGAATCCAGTCGGTGCCGAAATGAACATCTTGTTATCGCTAATTTAATCAACCGCACCTTGTAAATCCTCGGGCTATTTTGTTTCAGCCTAATGACGGGTCTGATTCTAATTTCCAATGAATTTGGTAAGACTTCAATGAGTGCTAGTAATTGATTCTTGATTCGCTGAAAGTAAAAGCCCCATTGTTGGTCTTCAATCTCTAATGTCTTTTATACGAATTTCATAATCGAAAACATAACAAAAAAATTCATTTCGTTTCTTTCCCTTTTTCATAACTTCCAGTTTCCAAACAATTCCTCATAACGATTCACGTCTTTAATATTCCCTAAAACTCTGTATTGAAACGAGAAATAATCAGAAGGTATTTCTTAATTTTTCATTCTACTCAGTGGGCCACCGGAGTCCCTCGAGTTTACTTTTACTTAACGAAACCTTATTTAAAATAAACAGCGCGGTGTAAACGGTAGACGTGCCTCAAATTCTGAACGGTTCAATAACGCTTTATTATTTTCACTGGCAATAACAGCTTTCAACATAAAGCGTTTCGTTTCAGACAAAACTATTCGTGAAGGAAGAATTGAATTGTTTTTTACAAAGCTCTTCGATGTTCATTTATTCAAAGTGCACTAAACTTTCTAATATTGATAACTTCTTTATTACTTTCATCACGTTTATATTGTCGAAATGTTTAAAGATTTTGTATTATAATTTAAGTCCAGAAAATTTCAAATCATTATCATAAAATTGTTGCTTATCGTTTTGTAGATCTGTTGCATCTGTCGGTATGTCTGAACGCTAAACATAATTGTTTGAGCAAGCTAGTTAAGACTTTTACGAGTTAACATAGTTGCAATCTCTAATCTCACAAGCGCTTACTATACGGTATAGCATAAATTACTCTGTTGCAGTAATTGCACTATGCGGCTTCCGATTTTATTGCAATGCCAATTACTTAGTCAGTGAGTTAGTTATATTGGTTGATCCTGATTTAGTCACATTTTATATAAACGTATCAATTTGGTCAAAAAAATAATAATTGTCGCGTTATTGTAATGCGTGTGTGCAAATTTTGCTATTTGCCATTGAGAGGTAATTTATAATTTTGGTATATTTATAGTAAAACAATTAGGTAAATATAACTAATCGGAGGCAAATGCTGACAAAATAATACATTTAAGTAAGTCTGTGATTATGCTATAGATAAATATAAACTTACTAAGTATCGCCATTTACGAATAATGTCTCTCTCCTTTCTCTCTAAAAGCCATCGTTAAACATTGTAAACCCAAGAAACGTAGTAAACATACTACTTGTTAAGTTCACGTAGTCTTTAGTTTTGTTATTCATGAGCGCAAGATTATAATTACATGCTTAAATTACTCTATGCTTTTCAACGTTACGAGGCTTAATATCGTCATCATTTCTCCCATTATGGTTCGCAGGAAGCAGGTGAACGTTCATGCATTTCACGTTTTGTTTTTTATCAGTATCTTACGAGATATTCCATTTCACTCCCACGTGGACACTATCTGCATACCTTTACTGACCAACCACACGAACCACTTTAACAGTCCGTTTACTTTCCGTAACCCTATTTCCAGGGACCACACTAAATCAGCCTCCTCTTAACAATGCCCAAACACGAAAATTTAAGCAATAAACGACGCCTACAACGGATCGTTGACCAAATAAGACTTTATTGCGATTTCATTGACAAAGCCTTTGATTTTACGACCCATTTTGTCGTAATACAGACATTGTGATATCTGAGTCGTGCTAATATAAAAGTATCGGATTTGCGATAAACCGAACCGTAACATAAATCGTTTAATTGAAAATCGCATGTAGCTTTTCCTTAAACTCAAACAGACGTAAAGATAAGATCAACGGATCATGAATTTTGTAATTTCTTATTTTTCAACTCACACCACCATCAACGAACAAACGAAAGCGATAATCGAGAAATCCTTGAAATTTTCTTTAAGTAAAATAATGATCGAGTAGTAAATTTATATAGCTTTTTCTGAGAATTGATGTTTGACTTCAAAGATTTTTGTTTAAATAGACGTGCTTGGTGCTGACATTTCTGATTCGTTCCTAAACTTAGCAATATCATTTTATTACATTGTCTTTTTAACTGTCTGTATAATTTGTTCGCTTAACTTGATAGCCGTTGCTCGTGCAGCAATAAAACAAGGCCCTAATATAGCGCAGTAGGAATAAATTGTCTCGACTAATTAAATATTGAACAACTTCCTAACTCGATCCGTCACTTCTAACACTTTCAATTATACATTTACATATTAATATAGTGAACTAGCTTTCAATTAGTTTTGCTTTTATTAATTCTATGAGTTTATTTAGTACGTTTAATTGGTTTTTAATTGTTTTTTAGTTATATCATTCAGATTTTATCTTGCGGTACGAGTATTACGTTAGGCCATTGTGGGTTACTTAACATTAATTGCTATAGTATTTTAATTATTGTTCTAACAACAGTCTACGCAGGATATAGTAATTGTCGTTGGTTATATACTGTAAAGATTTCACCGATTCAATCTCTCCTTTTTTACTGTCATTTATTAATTTTATTACCTTTATTTTTATGTAAAAAACCGAGAAATTTGTTATTAAACCAATAACAAAATTAAATTATTCGTTGGTATCGTGAGGATCAAAACTTTGGAAGGATCAGGGATTTTATGAACTCATCTTTTATATTAAAATTCAAACTACACGCCGTATATTTACGCCCGTTGTAAGAAAGCCATAAAACAGAAAATTGATATGGGGATGTAAATTTTATGTCAGTCTATTACAGCCCCATATAACTGACAAGGCCTAACGAGGCTTATGAAAAAGTTAGCCAATTTGTTGTCTTAGCCAAGTTTACGTGTTACGTTTGGGGGTAATATTTCTTCGCGGATGGACGATCACTTTTCCTTCTTTGATGGTCCAAAATTTATTCAAAGCACTTTTTTATTTTTTCTTATATTATGTATTATGATGAAGACTCAAAAGTCATCCTTAGTTTTGCATGTTTGTATATTTTACTTAACTCGTTTTACGTCTTCAAATTTAGGTTCTTATTTTTCGTCTTATCTATTTGTCGTTAATTATGAAACATATTTATTGTTAAAATCTTTTTTTGTACCATATATCACACAATGTTTCTTTCTATACGAATTCTATCATTCTGGTGAGGATGCGACATAGGACTATTCAGAACTTCTAACAGTTAAAACGATATTTCACGGTACGCCGGTAAGGTCACCTACTCTGGAAAAAATATTGATTGATCGTTGATCGTATCTGCTCTATCCTTTTTATATGCCTTAAAGCCAACTGTAATTACAAAACCTATACTATCAGACATTTGCGATTTTAAACGTAGAGTATAATCGAGGAATGATTCTGCTAATCATATTATTTTTATCAGCAACAATCAAATGTAGCATTGAAAGAGGTAAATACGCAATCTCTGATGTAATCATTGCAAATAAACGAGTGTACGAGTATAAAATAGTCATTCTGACAACAATCTACGAAGTGTGACATCATCCACAAATTTAACTGCCCAAATTAACGTTTCAATATCAAGTTTAGTGTCTTTTACAAAGCCGAAATAAAATAATGTTTGTAGGATATATTGTTTAAGTGACAAATGTAAATTACTTAACTAAGCTAAGTTAAAAAATAAGTACGTGTTACAAGTAAATTTTGTTTATCTTTAGAACTGAATATGTAACTAAGTATTTAAAAACCATCGTCAACGAATTTCATTATTATAACATGTGCTGTCTTCTTTGAACCATTGAACCAATCTAGATTTAGAATCTTCCTAAAATTATATCAACACAAATAATAAAACGCGAACGATATTTACCTTACATGTATTCTACCCACGCAGGTGACGTTATTCTAGATTACATAAACGATTGTATAGGTACACTTGTTTTGATCACTTAAATGGCCGCTCCTTATGCATTTGCAGACTTATTGCTAATTTACCGTTTATCACGCCTTGATAGAGTTATGAAACTGCTAAACTATGTATTAAATAATGACCATTACTGCTTTAAAGTTGTACTGACGATTAGTTTCACCAATTTTGTTCTATTTATCATTACATCTATATCCATCATGGATAATGTATTGGCCTAGCGATATCGACTTCATTAGATCTAACCTTGATTGATAAATAATTCCAACAATTTTAAAGAATATTTTATTTAAAAATTGATTTTGCCAAATGAAAATATATTTACAAACCAATGATGCCATCGCTTCTACTTAAATAGTTACACTTAGTTTTGAGGTCAAACCTCTTAAATCCAAAGAGTTATCACCAGTGAAGATCAGACTATTCGTAGAATTGCTTCAGTTATTCTGTTTTGTTTAAAGTTTTCCCAAATCTAGATACAAATCTGACAAGTTGTATCCCCGCCAACCGCATTGCAGCAACGTGGATTATGCTCAAACACTTTGAACGGATGGAAAAGCTTTACATAGAAATAGAAGAACTTTATCGAGAAATGTGATAGAATTACTCTACTTTTAGAAAAGTAAAGGAATAATTTTGTGAATTAAAAAAGCAATCGAATTAATTTTTGAAATAGCAAAATCTAAGTCACTTCATTTAAAGGTCATATGATCAATACTAATATGAAATTGATTCCACGAAATATAAAGGAAGATGTCTGTAAAATGTTTTTGATTAATAAAATATATCTGCAGTTTGCGATCTTTTGATATTGATTGATACCTAAGCTACTACATTAGAACGTGTAGTAAATAAATGAAATAGTTTAACGAACCATTCGTTTTGTAATTGAAAAAACAACACAATGACGATTTACATGAATAAATTGGGACTCGTTTAATTCACACTTTTTTACTACAAACTAACTCTACAGTTTGTGATTTTTTTCAATTACTTCATTAACACCATTCATGAATTTGATTCAATTAACATCTACCTGCGATTGATTCTGAAATGCCAAATGTGCAAAAACTGTGATTGTGTACCAAGGACATTAGCAATGCGATCCGTCGTGAGAATAACTTCCTTATTCTATACCATAAAGACGATGCTTTATAATTGCATGATTTGTAACATAGACGTGGTAGAATCTGTAGATGTACACTGAGCCAAGCGTTATTTTACAAGAAGTGTATTGTAAAGTAACCTCAGCATAGCAAAGATATATATGTACCATGGTTGATACAATTAAGCAATCCAAAGCCGAAGCGCTTGAAAAGTGTGAGGTCTGAGTTCTTAAATACATTTCAGAAATTCAAGTAAAAATACAATGAAACTACAGTAGAAATCCTCATCATTGATCCAATTCTTCTCTTGTTTTTACCTATCTTTTCTCTTTATTTTTTTTTTATTTTTTTTTATTTTTTTATTTATTTATTTATTTATTACAAGCTTCACAAACATTACAGATTATAGTCCAATTTGTTTGTCAAGCATTTCCAAGTAGTCTCCTGCTGTCCTACGAAATGCAGCAGTAGGTGTATGAAATATGTCTATTTCACGGTTCCAGGCCACCAAGCCGTTGAGCAAGGTTAATGCTCTGACCAAAGGGGACTCCTTTTTGAGTATAAGTCTACAACCTGGTATGACGAATAATTTGAAGCGTCGAGCCTGAACATAGCTATTAGGAACATTGAAAGAGATCAGCTCCAGCACTGACGGATTGCTAATCTTACCCCTAAGCAGTTGCACAAAATAATCCAGCAAGGTGATGTTACGGCGCAATTCTAGTGTGTTATACCCTAGCATTCCCAATAAGAAACGACTAGGGTATATATTAGGATATCCTACAAAGTATCCGTACTGCCGGAAGTACAACTGTCTCATAAATTTCTTTTGAAGCTTTTCCAACATGAGCTTATATTTTGCTTCATGTGGGCTCCAGATAACTGCATTACTTTCTAGTATGCTCCTTACGAAGCTGTTATACAACATCTTCATAGCAGGAATGCTTTGAATTTGTTGAGTCTGACGCAGCACGAAACCCAACAATCTATAGGCCTTCGCACATATGGCCGTAATGTGTTCGGAAAACGTTAGGTCTCCTTTCAGAAGGACACCGAGATCTTTAACGGAAGAGCAGCGCGCTATTTCCTCATTGCCTATTCTATACTTATAGACGATTGGGTTCCGCCCACGCGTAAACGTCAATATCGAACACTTGTCTTCGTTGAACATTAGTTTGTTACGTTTGCTCCAGTCCAACACGCTGTTAATATCACGCTGCAGGAGCTCGCAATCCGTTTGCTGTCTGACTTCAAAAAATAACTTTAGATCGTCCGCAAATAACAGACATCTAGCCGTACTGACTACATTGGGTAAGTCGTTAATAAATAGCAAAAACTCTAACGGTCCCAGGTTCGATCCCTGACTGATTCCCGAGTACGTGTAATACTGTTTTGAGTTATATCCGTTATACTGCACATACTGCCTCCGGTTACGGAGGTAGCAGGAGAAGAATTTAAGTAACGAGGGAGTGAATCCGGCAGCTGCAAATTTATGGAGAAGTACGTCGTTATCTACCGTATCAAAAGCTCTACGGAAATCGAAGTAAGCGGTATCAACCTGATGACTATTATCCACTACCGACGTGGTAAATGACAAAAAGGATAATAAGTTCGTGGTTGTAGATCGACCCTTTCTAAATCCGTGTTGAGCATCAGTAAGGCGATAATCTATTTGTTTGATAATGAGCTGGTATATAACAGACTCAAACAACTTACCAAATACAGACAGTACCGCTATAGGCCTGTAGTCGCTTACATTTGATCCAGAGCTATTCTTTGGAACCGGAACTACACGGGATAGTTTCCATGCTTCGGGATATGTACAACGAGCCAAGCATAAATTTAATATGTACAACAAAGGCTCCACGAACACCGAACGACAGTCCCTAACGATATAAGGCGGAATGCCGTCTGGTCCCGCGGAACGCTTCGGTTTAATATTTTTCAACGCACTATCCACATCCTCATAAGTTACTGAACCAATTTCTACGTGTAACCCACAATTTTTCCCCGCCGTTAAGGTACATTCATCAGGATTGAGTTTAGGTGGTATGGGGCTATATACTGATTTAAAGTAATCAGCAAATAATTGGGCACATTGATTATCAGGAGCTACTGATCCATTGGACAATATCTTTTTCACGCCTTTCGTTTTATATCGTTTGGAAGCAATGTAACCCCAAAATGAAGATGAATCGCGTAGTATATCGCTCTCCATTCGTGCCTTATAGGCATTAAAATCAGCTTTAATGTTCAACTTAACAAGTGCCCTATATTGCGAAAACCTACACCGATAGTAACGATCCTTAGTTTTCTTAAAAAGTTTATGGTACATATGTTTCATTTTTATGTTGCGTTTTGTTAAAGGCGTGTACCACACAGGGTAACAGTACCGAGAGTGTATCGCCACACGCTGTTTAATTGGAACGCAGCTATCAATACATATATTAATTAACTCATAAAACCTAGCAACAGCTTGATTTGCGTCACTTAAGGTAAACAATGAGTTCCAGTCTATCAAACCCAATTTGGCGTATAAAGCTTGAAAATCCGCTTTGTAAAAGTTCCACTCGTTACTAGAGCTGATCTCTGACAATTGTTTACACTCTTGACTAAAGTAACGCTCTATTTGTATTTCAAGAGGAGGGTGGTAGACGTCTGGTGCAGTGATTACGTCCATTGCCCGTTCCATCTCAACCTTTCCCAACGACTCAGTAACCAGGATTAAATCCAAGGTCCTACCATCAATATTAACAATTGTATTTACCTGCTGCAGTCCGCAAGACACCAGGAGACACTGAAAGCTTGCATTTACAGTACTATTGGCAGAATTTAAATTAAAGTCTCCGCCTATTAATATTTTTTTATGCTTCGAATGTAAAGTTTCAATTATATGGAATATGTAAAGATAATTTTCTTCATCAGTTTTAGGTGGTATGTAAACACACACTAATACAAGTACTAAATTATTACGCACGCACAACGCAGCACAGATAAAGTCACAAACAGTATTATTATCACCTACGTACACAGGCTGCAACTCATACTTTGGTGAGGCTATTATAGCTACTCCACCACCTCTCCTTGTACCAGGTCTGTCATATCTAAGAATATTGTATCCGTTTGGTACAACTTCCGCATCCAAAATACTAGAATTTAGCCATGTTTCTGTCAGAAGTAATACTTCCGATCGTAAAGCGACAATTTCAGAAGAAACTCTACTTAGTTTTGTTCGTAGCCCTCGCACATTTTGGTAATAAACAGTCAGTAATCTTGTTTTGTTACATTTTGTATAACTGTCTATTTTACAATGCAGACTTGTATAAGATTTTCTTACGAAACCACTCATTTAGTTGTGTGTTTGGTGGCCAATTTTCTGCAGTCATAAAAAATTCAAATGCACTATCGGGAACTGAAACTACGAATGAGGCATAATACATATGCTTTAATTGTAGTTTTTCGACATTATATGGGATTTCTGATGGCCTTTTCTTCACCATATAAGCCTGCAATTTCTCCGCCGTGGTATCATAACGCAATGACCAAACATGTATGGTTCGCGTTTTTTCAATAGCAGCAAGATCACTGTCAACATCACCAGTGCCTCGAATAACGGGACGCCGTTGTTTACGTTTTTTAACTGTGATCCATTGCTCCATCGGTTGCTCGCTCGCTGCTTCTTCATATTGACCTGTCAATGAAACCGCAACATTTTCTGTCCCTCCTTGCGGCGCCGTCAGCTGACGTCTAGGCTCTGAAGCAATCTTGGGCCGTGGGGCGGGCGGTTCTAAGACTTCAATTGGCTTAGCACGATGATCGCGTTCCGCAAAGTCCTCGGAACGCGTCGTCATTGCTCGTGCTCGTCGGCGCGTCATCACCCGCTTACTCAGTTGTTCTCGCTGCGTCGCAGGCGACGTCGGCAACTTCTCGCTCTTGCGTTCGCCGGTGGTTCGTTGCTGGTCGTCTGCAGTATGCGTTATACCCGCTTCTGCAATTTGTTGATGTTTCGTCTTCTCGGCTTGTGCTTGATCTAATTTAGCTTCTAATGATTTAAACATTTCGATTAGAGAGTTCATTTTTAACTCTAACGGAAGAACTATTCCTTGGACCATTTTAATTATATCACTAGTCAAGGTGTTATCCATTTTTTCCCCGTTTACGATTATTATTTACGGAGCGTACACAAACACGTCTACTACAATGCGCGGGCGGGCGGGATATATCAGACGAGTGAGACTAGACTCTTCTATTTATTTACGACTGATGAGAAATAATGAGGAGATAAAAAAATTCTGAAGGTAATTCCCTTTTTGGTTCGACTCCGGCAGTACCACTGCCACACCTATTTCTGCTTTAAAACAACAGTTCAGCGTTGCTGTGTTCTGGTTTGAAGGGTGTGGTAAAGAGAACATACTTATCTGAACCGTTTCAACTTAGCCCTAAGGTAGCAACGCATCTGTGGCCGACCTCAGATAGATATAATGATGTCTATGGGTGGCACTGACCACTTATCATCAGGTGATCTGGTACTTAAACTCCTTAAAGACTAACTTGATGAATTAAGTCCCACTCACGGTGCAAATTTAACCTATCACTATATTCACTTACAAACCTCTTGAATATTAATACGAATACACTGTGTTTCTATCATATCTGTGATACCTAAGTGTATTGTATGGACGCAGCATGACACTCTCCGCAAACAATATTATGGCGCATTGCCGTCTTCAGCAATTTTTCGCTTATTACCCGTATTACAGACAATTGGAATAAAAGTATTCGATTGTGCCTCTATACATACATTGTACGTACACGATCGTGCCTACAACAATGGTAACATTCTAATCGAACATTGCAATATGTCCAAACATAATTAAGATAAGTTTCTCAAAGTAAGGTGGTTATTAAAGAATTCTTCGTGGATCAACTCCGAAAACATCCCCGTCACATAAATTTCTACCTTATAACACCAGGAGTTCCAACTTTAACTATGTAATTCAACTCCGGCGGCACCACCGCCACACCTATTTCTGCTTTATAACAGCAGTGTTAAGCAC
>DWMA01000272.1:0-12471 GCA_018252035.1 Urbanus sp. 3 SS-2014
ATTTACCATCAGGTGGATTGCAAGCTCGTTTGCCATTCCCATGTTATAAAAAAAAAACTGAAATTTTCTTAGTTTGAATTTAACCGCAAAACGGCACATAAAGCAGGATATTTTAGTTCTTTCTCTTTTCTATTTTGAAAAAACGTTACGTCTATCATAAATATATATAGTTATTTGAATATTAGACGTTATAATTAATTAGGTAATATTAGAGAAATACAAGAGACGAGAGGGATTAAATATACGGAGTAGGTAACTCATAGTTTCTGTTGTAAATGTCAGTCTTTAAGTGAGAATTAGTAGACATTACATGCCTTTGTGAATATTATACAGAACTCGGCTTGGGAAATTCTGGTTTCCTCACGTTTCTCTTCACGGTTAAAGCATGCATAATTAATATATGATACGCATATGACTCCGAGTACTTAGAGGAGCGCTAGAATTTCTACTTATAAGTATAAAACGAATTGTAATTAATTTCAAGTTAAATTTAATTAGAATTGAGCACAATCTAATTGTTCTTGTGAGTCTCAGTATTCTCAAAAAGAAAACACTTAAATAGTGATCCATAGATAAATGCCCTATGTAAATAGACGACTTTCTCATTCATCATTGTGTTCCAAAGTTCCGGCGAAATTACTCCACTGTTGAATAGGCTTTCGACCTTTGTCCGCAAATTAAACTTAATTTGGGCGGCTCTTAAGTCGATTGAATACGGTAAAGGAACTTTCCCTTTCGTGCAAGTGGTACGAATTCTTCGAAATTTTATAACTGTATCTAACTAAATAAATTATAACTACCAAGCTCAATTTATACCGAGCTTTTACAGTTTTAAGGTTGGTTTAATGTAATTTAGAGTTTATTTAAAAAATCAAAAATATTTTATTCAATGTACCTACTTAGACTCTTTACAAGAATTATTTTTGAAGGTGTTTGGTTATGAGGAAGAAGCGGTGCATGAAACTCCGTAACACACATCTTTTAGAAAAAAGTTTCATGTACAATGTCAGCTTACTCTAGGAACAGTACTTACTAAATAAGAACGTAATTGTAATGTTAACTTTGTATAAGAAACAACAAATTAATGTAGTGGTAACCTGTCACAGAAAGTAACTGGTCGTTTTAATAAGTTTATAATATACTAAAAAATATAATACCTATTCTATCTATATAAGTAAAAAGTGTAAAGGTGTACCTACAATCTTTTAAAATTCAATTTGTTTAAATCTTACTTAAATATATTACTTTACATTCCGAATCCTACTTAAAGCCAAATTTATGATGAACGTAACGATAACAGTAGAAAATACACTTCACATGAATAAAATTTCCAGTAAACAGAACTGTTACATATTTCATAAAAATAACAAAGCAGTTACTATAAAACAAATACTATTACAGAGAATGTATTTCGGCTTATATCTTGTATACTGATTTTCACAAACATTTCAGGGCAAAATGTGAAGTTCCGCGATAGTCGTAAAACTTAAATGCTTCAGCTAAATTAGAATTTTTAATGTATAAAAATGAAGCAAACTGGAAAATTCTTAGAGTTCGTAGCAAATCTTGCATAAAGATGGTTCTTAGTTCTTAACAAGAAGCAGTGAAAACTTTTCAATATTTAAATATTTGTAAAAATCGTTGAGAACTTATTTAATGTAACCATGGATGAATAGTTAATGTTTCGATTTTAGAATTTTTTATTAGCATATATAATTTTCCATCTTTCACGTAGACACCACAAAAGTAGGACTTCTTTCTTAACGTTAACTTAATGAATTGATGTACAACTGTTTTTTACCAGTTTATAAATATTTCGAATAAATCGAAAATATTTTAAACACCTGATTCTCTTTACCTATCCGTAAACATTATTTTTACCTGAAAAAGTTAATTTTTAACAGATCTGAAGATATTTAGTAAACAAAGTTTGTATAAAGTATTACCGTTTCCGATCATAGCCTGTATTGATAAATGTATTCATTTTATATTAAAATATATACATTATGCAACTTTGGTCTCATATTATCATATCTTTGTCCAGATATTCATGAAAGGAATAGAACGATGTCATTGAATAACAAAAGTTACTTACAAATGTTTCCTTTATTTTAAAATGTCTTGTATTTTACATAATATATTCTTGCTTTCAGACCCTGAAAACGTAACCACCATACAATAAATATAGGTCATTGTTTAATTAACAGATGGTAGGAAGTGTTTCTCAGAATATTTAGATGATAGTTTATAGAGCCCATGCACCAAACATACATATTCCTATCTCTAACCTAATAGCTAGAATGTTTCAATTATCGTGAACTTTTAAATTCTTAAAATTTTCCGTCGTGTTGAGCAGTCTCATGTTATTATTAAGTACTGATTTTCTCTTATCTCCTTCCACCAGACCTTGAAACTCTTGTTAGACCTTTTCTAGAATAGAGAAGTTTAGTAAGTAGGCTTTAGTCACCTTACTTGACTTTGACGCATCATACATTATTGCAGTAGAGATGATTATTAATTTAACTATCTTAATCGTATAAAACAAATTTCACGGAAATACATAAGTAGTTCTGAAGGAAATTAATACAGTACATACGAACAACAGACTTTGTAATACTTATTTAATATTTTTACATGTCATTGTTTGGATATTTTGGATGTTTGTCGCTATTCTAGAAAATAATATAACATTTTCATTAAAGTATTACGTTGTAATATAAAACTTACACTATTGGGTGATGTGTTTTACGATAAAGACTATAAAAACGGAGTTCAACATAAATTCGCGGCATAACATTGCCGTCGGCGACATTAAATAGAAAAAATATACGTAATTCTTAGGATATTATTGACTTGTTCCATCATTTGCGGGTAAATAAACAGCGATAGTAAATTTGTTTTCAAAGTAAATATTTATTAAAGTCAGGATTTTTTTGGACCTAAGTCACATGTTGTTACTATAGGTATTACTATTAAGAACGTAATTCAACATTTTCAAGATACCAGGTGTTTATTTTTGATTCATAATAGAAAGTCAAAATGTTAGAAATCATCTGAAACGCAAAGGAATAATTATTTATCTCCATTTCTGTGGATGAAAATAAGCTCTTAAAATCACAAAACAATTCGTGTCCGTTCAGTGGATCTACAATGTCAATGAAAATAAACATGAAATTCGGTTGTAGAATATTGCTGAGAAAACTCGATTCACTCTCAGATGTTTTGACACGTGTGGCTGATTCATTAATATTTCATCACTCAAATCAATACAGTTATCGTTGCGATATGTGTCAAATATGATTTGCTATCTCCAATATGATTAAACTAGTGTTTGTCGCTCGAGGCTTGGATCATGTATTTATTAATGTATATTTCATATGACATAGAGATATATAGACACATAGATGGCACATGGACACATTTATATCTAATATGTCCAGGATATTTTATAACATAGAAGTAGCTAATAAGCATGCAGTCCCCCTGATGTGATCACTGCTGTCCATGGACTTCTGTACTCAACCCACAAAACTTTGCAGTCCTATCTGATTCCGGAAATTTGTTGTTGCCTATAAGGACTAAGTCAGAACGCGTTTTATAAGTACGTAAGTTTCCCTTTCCCGTTTCGATGTTATGAGGCAAAAAATAGGCGTGGCGGTAGAGCTCTCCCGATCGCTCTCTCGTGCTCTGAGTCGAACTACATATATGGTTTTTAACCGACTTCCAAAAGGAAGAGAGGTTATCTATTCGACGCGTATATATATATTTTTTTTTTTACTAAATTATTCTTGTTCTACGGTAAAAAGAGGTCAATAGTATATTTAATTTAATATAATGATCATTGATTGATCATCAATTATTATCCCTATTTATGTCATTTGCCTGCCTGCAACGTCTACCTGCAAGTGGAGGAAAACCTGAACCATGTAGGTACTACCACACTGTTTCAACATTGCAACAGTGTAATGTATATGTACTGTACCAAAACTGTATACTTAATATTAAAATAGATTTTATAAAAACTTAAAAAAACTCTTCAATCTTTCGTAGTGTAACAGTTCCTTAATACGTCAAGGTGAAAAAGTACGACTTAATCTTTGTCGTTGATTTAAATTAAGTCGATCAATCATAATCACTGGAGGCCGAGAAATTTTGGACAATATTAGGTACATTATATTTAAAAAATTAAAACCTATTACTTCGCAGATGCTTGTGTAATATCACAATGACATACGATTATGTGAACAAAATAATCAATTTACATATCTAATAAAATTAGATGGAAACAGAAAAGTTTTACAAAGAAACTTTCTAAGAGACACACACACGTCAACACATACACAATATGAATATGATTATAATTTAATTAAAAGGTTATGATTATTTTATTGACCTACCTTGTTACATAATCGGATATAGCCTTCTCTGGACAGACATATGAACACTGATATCGTCATAAAAATTTAAGCGGTTTTATTTTCCATACAAAGTAGGTCATAGGTAAAGTACGTAAGGTATAAAATATTTAGAAATTGTAGGTAAAAATGTTCAAAGCTGGAATGTAAAACAGTCCACGTGTAACAGTGTACATATACGCCGAGATTGTAGGCAGAGATCATAAATGAAGCTTCGTAATTGCGGTATTCATACCCCCGCTCATCGTATGTACGCAAATATTGCCGGAAAATGAACATCATGTTTCCACTTTGTGGTAGTATGTTCCCATACCTACATTCGATTGTTTTATATGTACATATACTGACAATTCATTGAGGGCACTTTGAATTGGAATTTAAAACAGTCCATGTGTAAAAGTGTAGGTATACGCCGAAATTGTAGGCAGAAATCTTAAATGAAGCTACGTAATTGTGGTATTCATACCACCGCGCATTGTATGTACGCAAATATTGCCGGAAAATGAACATCATGTTTCCACTCTGTGGTATATATCTATGTATGACCATACGGTCATACATAGATATATACCCAGACTCGACTGTTTCATGTATTGACAATTTATTGCGGGCACTTTGAATTTGAATGTAAAACAGTTCGTGTGTAACCATGTTTATGACGCGGTTGTAGGCAGAGATCATAAATGGAGCTTCGTAATTCCGGTATTCATACCGCCGCGCACGTATTTACGCAAATATTGCCGGTAAATGAACATCATGTTTCCATTTTGGGGTAGGTATGTTCCTATACCCACACTCGACCGTTTCATGTATTGACATTTTATTGAGGGCACTTTGAATTTGAATGTAAAACAGTTCGTGTGTAACAGTTTATACGCCGATATTGTGGGCAAAGATAATACATGGAGCTTCGTAATTGCGGTATTCATACCACCGCACATTGCGCGAACGCAAATATTGCCAGCGAATGAACATCATCTTTCTACTTTGTGGTGGTATGTTCCTATATCTACTTTCAACTGTTTCATCGATGTATTGAGGGAACTTTAAACGGTACCTTTTGAACAGAACTTTAATACAAATAAACTGAAATTATTTTTAGATTTCTTATTTCTTTCCTGTAATTTACGTAGGTGCCTACCATAAAACGTGCTTACAAAGTCATAGAAAAAGTTTAATGTTCTCCCAAATACACCATTATGCAAATGTGACATAATCAACTCCTAAGACCTGAAAATAAGAGATCGTTGAAATTCAAAGAAAAGTCAACTGGACCGCTACTCAACAGATAGACAGAATTATATAACGTTTGTCGAATGCAAAGAGCTGATGCAGTAAATGTATGCGCCAAAGACGTGCGCTGGCAAGGAATTTCATTCTGATCGAATTACCAAGGAGAGCTTTTCATCGTTTAAGAGGTACTACGAGATAATGTGGAGGTCTTGCTAACTCGGTCTATTACATATTTTGTAAGTGCAGCTGGCGTTAAGTAGCCTTTGTAGATCAGAATAAATTATTACACTGCTACTAGACTAGCTGAAGTGCATTCTGATGTAGCTCTTGTATTCCTATGGGTGCCTGGTACCTGTGAGTATTTATGTACTTAGCTGTGTACCTATACACATATAAGCAGATGACTTTTGTTACATTACACTATTTTATTTTTTTGTAACAAAGTGTAAAAAAAACAAAAATAATACTATAAATGACATACATATTTTACAGCTTAAAAAAGAGACTTCGACTTCGATGAATAGACGTAATTTATACAGGAATATATCTAAAAACATACCATTAATATTAATTAGATATGTACCCATTACTCTTGCGAAAAATAATTACCTACATATGTACTTTATCATTTTAGTACGAAACAGCCTACATTTTTTTATTATTTTAAAAATACTTCTAGAATATTCTTTTCTAGGTCCCGTTAGATAAGGGATCCTGGGCACGGGCACCGTGTACCCTTATAATAAAAGTAGAGCTATCCTAATGTATCTCCAAAATGTTTCCCTACGCCGATAATAATTAATTTCTAACAACGTCTAAGTACTTGCTACGCTTATAACAGAGCCTTGCGTGTTTTACTTTGTTATTTTATACTGATGTACAAAGCAAGCAATGCGATGCAATATACAAGCATATCACGCGAGGTTTAATTACATAGAGGATTCAATATACAATAGATCGTTGAATGTTTACCACTAATTAGTTCGATGAAATTTAGGTAATTTTAGTTTGTATAAAATAAATTGTCAAAAGTGTATAAATGCGACTCTGTTCATTTGATGACTATCATTATTCACGTATTATCGCATTGCATAATTTTCCCATTCATTCTCGCAAATAAATCAGTTATGTTAATCAGTTGCCATCACCACGCCACGGATAAAGTTAAAGATTTTCGATAAAGTTGGAACAATTAAATAATTTTACTTTCTTTACATTAAAAAAAATAGTTGTCCACTGCAACAATAATGTCCAGAAATATCAGTTAAGTGTGTAGTAATGTAGCACCAAAGTACGCCATTCGGCACATGGTTTTGTAGAATATTTGAATAAGAACTACAAAATGAATAAATAAATATTCCATAGCCAATCTGATGGAATATGGCTTTTACTAAGGCTAGACTGGGAAGGTCTTATACTCGTCCACTTTTTATCAATATCAATTCTAAATATTAGCAACCCGTTCATTAATAGTCGTTAATTGTTAAGCCATCCGTAGGGTACCCAAGTTTAACTTCTATTACATTTACTAGTCCTACTAACTATGAAACCCTCACGAATTCGGTACTAGTGATGCAATTACCCATTCAAGGGCCAAGGGTGTCTTGTATGGTTTTAATTTTTAAAATTGTATGAGCTATGAGACCTTCAGTAAAAGGAAATTCAATAAAGTTTAACATACATATATAGAAGATATTAAAGATTGAGAGATACGCACTGAGAATCAGTGAATTGCCTTTTATAGAGTATATTCGTGAATCTTAGTAGATACTTTTTAGTCTGCAGTATTTTGAGTATTTACATTAAAAGTGTTGTACGGATATTTTCAAGCTCCATACAATATTTTACACCACAATATAAGTATTTTATTATCAAGCTTATATTGCATGTATTGTCTATCAATAGACTCTCAAACTACAAACAAAAATTCTCCGGGAACTCTCCGAGTCTTACAATAACTTAATCCACCGTAAGCTATAAATTAATGATAATCAGCATTTATTATTCTATTATATTTCAGTATTTATTCTATTACTTACTGGTGATCCACGGTGAGGGCGCGTCTCGGCGGAGGCACCAGCGCGACCGGCCACGCCGCCTGTACCAGCGACTCCCGCACAAACTGCTCCCAAGATGGTGACGTTCCTAAAACAAATTAATACTTCATTTACTAAAAGACTACATACATAACATAACATTTCTTATATTATTTATACATATAAGTAATCAAGAATGCAGTCCACCAGACAGTAAAGGGCCACTACCGCCCATAGATACCTATGTACATAATTATAGCCGACCGCCTTCGATCAACAGTTAGTATTGTTGATCGAAGCCGACCGCAGATAACTTTAGAGTCCTACTTGAAATCGCACAGAAGCATGTGTCCCTGGAGACTAAGTTGGAACTTAAAGTTTGAACATTTTGAGTATTTCCATCCAATTCTACTCAAGACTGACGCTAACGAAAGCATATTAGATATTCTATGGAGTAAAGTATTAAAATTTGCAAACTATTTAACCCGGTGACCTTCATTAATTAAATATTTAGCACTAAAAGCTATATGTTAACTTTTTTTTATTTCTTCGTAAAATGACATTAAAATAACCTACAACATAATTACAGTATAAAATTAACAACAATGCGTCATTACATGAACGTAATTTTCATGAGCTCTTATGTAATGTACGAAAATTCGATTATGTGTTTGAAGGCCACTGGTTTTCAAAGGCGAACTAATTTAGTGGGTAACGTGACGTCACAGCTCATGTTAGGCACGGAACAAAAGTTAGGTCAAGGACTACATTGCTGTTGTTTTGTTAATCCTAATGTATCAAGAATTTAGTCGTTCTAAAATTGTAGCAACATTACCGAGCTCTGAGCTTGTCCCGAGATGTTTATATTGGACTAATGTGACAGCAAACATTGCAAGGTTGAACTTATGTAATTTCAACATAGTTTTATTTTTCTGCTCTTTTTAAGCTTTTACTGTTTAACGAATCTCTTTTAGACAAAATACGAAGTTTAAGTCACGTTTAAATTGCCACATGGTTTTTTATAGTTAACTAGCTTTTGCCCGTGGCTTTGCACGCTTTAAATCTATATATATAAAAATGAAACCCGTTTTCCTTAGTCATGGCATCACGCGTGAATGGCTGGACCGATTTCACTAATTCTTTTTTGTTGTATTTGTTATTATTAGGAGAAGGTTCTTACGGAGAAAAATATTAAGAAAATCTCTCAGAAATATTGAAAAATATACATTTAATTTTGCATATTTTAAAAAACGCGCGTAACGTAATGTCTATGTCATTCACAGCCATAGACTATATTGAAAGAGCATCGTTTGTTCGGAAACGTGGTTACTTAATTAAATTCAAATTAATTTTTGAAAGGAGATTGTCCACGTTACGGTCTGGCCAGCGAGCCCGTAAGCGCGAGAGGACGAGGAAAATTATTGACTGATGTCATTAGAAAGAAAATTCTTTCGAAGAATGTATTATTGTATACTATTATAATTATTGTATTAATCCAAAAGGTTTTGAGATTAATTATTAATCTCGGATGTGTGTGTCATTTACACGTACATTTTTGGCGTTGGATTTTCGTTTTTAACAATGCCACCAACTAGACGTCCAAGCTGAGGCCGCAGAACGCGAAATACGGCATCAAAGAAATATAAGAGCAAATCAAACTGATGAGCAACGCGAAGCGCGAAATGAACTTGAACGGAATCGATATCAAGATAGAAATATTGTGTTTAATCCCCACAGAGCTGCATTTAGTTATAATGTGGCCATTGATTACAGTTCAGAGCAAATTGTTGCTATTGGACTAATGAATATTGTGTGTCCACATTGCAAGGCATTGAAATTCAAAATGGAGCCCCTGGATTGTGTTGCGCCAGCGGCCAAGTCAAATTGACGCCATTGGTACCGCCACCAGAACCACTACATTCATTGGTTTCTGGAATTGGCCCAGATTCTTATCATTTTTTGACTCATATCCAGCAGTACAATAATTGCTTTCAAATGACATCATTTGGGGCAACAAAAGTTATTCGAGACAATTTTATGCCTACTTTCAAAGTAAGTAAGTATAATGGCAAACTATTTTTTTAGTTTTACAACCATGTAGCTGGTGCAAAATATGTTGAGTCAGTGATGTGTTTATTTTGTAAACAATAAGTCAAATACATAATAATAGTCTATAATCCAATGACTTAATCAGCAACATTTTATAACATGTTGTATTTCATAGTGGCATGAGCAAGGTGTTCCAATACTTGGTAAAGCCTACTACCCAAAGCTGCCATGGAAGGCTGTTCAATGTCGAGGTTTAAAATAGTTTTAATTTGAAATTATGTAAAGTATTGTGGCAGTATTTTGCGAGCCACATGGTGGTACAATTTGCTATACAATTACCTATATACATATTTATATTCTTGCAGATTCAGGGTCAAATATATCATCGAACAGGTTCCTTACTGCCTGTGCCTGATGAAGACTATAAATTTTTGCAAATATATTTTATGGGCAATTCAGCAAGAGAAGTCGATCAGCGTTGCGCTCACATCAATTCAGTGAAAAGATCCATTGTGGAACAACTTCAAACATTTTCCATTAACACAATGAATTAGTTGCATTATTCACAACCGCATTAGGCCGCATGCCATCAGATAATCACTAAATTGTCATCAGAGCCGATAAGGCACCTGCAGGACAACATGCTGGACGTTTTAATGCGCCAACAATTGATGAAGTGGCTATTGTCGTCGTGGGTGAAAATTTAGAAAACCGAGACATTGTTTTACATCGGCGGAACGATCAGCTTCAGCGTGTGTCTGAAACACATCGATCATATGATGCCTTACAATATCCTATCTTATTTTGGCAACTTGAAGACGGCTATCATTTTTCAATGAAGATGATAAATCCAGTTACAGGCAAATTATTAACAATATGTTTACTACGTTAAAATATATGTTTACTAACTTAAAATTTATATTATTAACACAAAAAATTGTTTACAGGTGCTGACACGAACAAAAAAGTTAGTTCAATGAATTATTATTCATACAGACTGATGGTTCGGGAAAATGAGGACAATCACATCTTAAAATGTCGGCGTCTATTTCACCAATATGCTGTGGTATATGTATGTGAAAGTTGAAACTGAACGATTGACATTTATCAGGTTGAACCAGGCAAAACTCCGTTCCGAGGAATACATTTATCTTCGGGATGCCATTAATGCTGATGGAAATGCACAGAATGTTGACAGAACAACTATTCTCCCAGCAACATACGTCGGAAGTCCGCGTCATATGCATGAATATGCTTAAGATGCTATGTGCTATGTACGACATTATGGCACACCAGATTTGTTTATCACATTCACATGTAATCCAAAATGGACAGAAATTCAACAAGAATTATTTACAAGCCAATCGCCCATTGATCGCCACGATATCACTGTAAGGGTATTCAAAATGAAATTAAAATCACTCATGGATTTTATTGTTAAGCATCGCGTGTTCGGCGAGTCGCGCTGTTGGATGTACTCAGTTTTTTTTCGCACCAGAACATAAAACTAAAAATATGGTTTATCAAAAAGCATTAGAGTAGAGAGAAGCAGTGAAGGGTACAGACACTATTAGTTGCTTTCTAGAGCGCGCGTGGTATTGAGCTCAGTGTTTACTTAAAAATGCCAAGTTGTTCAATAACGATTTGTAAAAATATTGGTGGAATTATTGAATGAAATAAACACTATTATGAAAATATATATTTTGTTTTTTATTTAATTAAATTAGTAAAGTCCTTTTCAGATATAGCGAGACCAGGGAATTATGGATTCATTTTTATATGGAGGATATTATAGATTCCAGTTCAAATTGAATAGGTACTCATACCTAAGATAGGTCAGCTATACAAAATAAAGTAGTGCATCATTGCTAAGGCGGTACGAAGTTCGCCGGATCAGTTACATATAAACCTTCCTAAACCGCATCAAAATCTGTTGCGTAGTTTTAAATATCTATGCATATATGTATAGGACAGCCTATACCTACCTTTAGGACCTATAGGACAGCGGAAAGCGACTTTGTTTTATACTATGTTAAGATATATTATTATCTATCAACATATATGCCATAATATTAAAAGATAATAATTTGTTACCAAAATTCTTGATTCTAGAGCCCATTTTACTTTAGAAGTACTATTCAACATTATTTATTTATTAACAAGTCAATTCACAAAAAAAAACTTTTTTACTAATCATTAAAATTACATTACCGATAGAATGATAAACCCAATAATTAGCAGTGCTTAATACAAAGATATATAGGTATGTTACGCGTCTAATTAGTCCGTTATAATATTTGGCCCTCAAATTAATAGTCATCCCGATATACCTAATTGTGTTACTGCTTGAACGATCACAGCCAAAGGTCTAATACAATTACAAATTCTTGTAACCTAACGTTTTAGTTTATAACTTCTGAAGCAAGCCTAATGAATTCGTTACATACATACCTACATACTGCCTTATTTAATTATTAGGACGTATTTTTATTAGGAAAATAGCTTTTGTAATATGTTTCTTATTACTATAATATTCATTTTTCATTGTATGTAGTAGGAAAAGCTCTATATACTTTATTAAAATCTCTTTGAATGTTTAATAAATCAAAAACTCAGGACAACGAAATACGTACAGCTAGTTAATTATACAAATTTACAGAACATTTAAGGCTGGCACTTAATTATTTGCTTCTGATCTACACAGAAAAGTCTATTGTATATTTTAAAACCGCTAACAC
>DWMA01000273.1:0-12470 GCA_018252035.1 Urbanus sp. 3 SS-2014
CGCCTGTGCCAGACAGCGCTCATCTCGATAACCATTAATTAGATTCTAATGAGGTCTTAACCGTGTCGTGTCGCTCTAGAATCGCGCCACTCCCTCTTCGCTATATCTCTAGGGATATCTACCATCTTTTAGAGGAGACAGAATTCAAAATCAAACATTTGTTTTCTATCACTAAAAAGGTATTTATAAACCATACCAAACAGATAATAATAATATAATAACAATACAATAATATAATAAGTAATCAAAACCAACTAGGTATATCTCACTACTTATTACTTATAATTACTATTCCCATCTCTAAAATCTCACTGCATAAACAAGCTAAGCTGGAGTATCTAAGAGTTTTATCGCACCTTTTCGACTGCGCGCATCATCGCGTAAGTTACACGGACAAAGTGTAACGCCGTCCTTGGAAATGCGGAAAAAGGAAACAATCCTGTCCAATTGAAAAAACCGCTTGAGACCTTCAATTTATTCAACGGAAAGCTTCTTAACTTTTAACGACATCGCAGTGTCCCCAGCTCCGCTATTTAATTTAACATTTTAACCACGTTGCCGCTTGTATAAATAACCAGAGATAAAGAGTTCTACTTTATTGTTCTTGAAATAACTACTGAAATGTAAACTTGTAAACTTTTGTGAAATAATAATAAACGATTATTATTATTAATGGTTGATAATAGTAGAGAATGGAGTTAAGTAGATTCTTTTTATATAAATGTGCAAGTGTGAAATAATAACCGGTCCAGTGCGATTTTCACTCGCACACAATTTATTTGCGTTATGTGATTACGAAGACAAATTGTTTTCTTTCATTCTGTCAAGGAGCCTTAGTGTAAGCCCGACTCACACTTGACCGAATTCTATTAATCGTTGTACGCTTAGCTTGACGGGACACTAACAAAAACAGTTGAAAAAATATCCCCTGTTCTTTTGACTTTTCGTTAGGTAATTAATCAGTCATAATAACACATTCTGTTCTATAAATATGACACTGTATGTTTTACAAATGGGAAAATGTTCGCCACATATTCCACTCGCTGAAGCATAAATTAGTTCCACACTCGTTCCCTTTATAAATGGCACTGATGACTTTATGTTAAACAATAGCTGTCGCAATCGACCCCGCAGACCAATATGGGGTTACTTTTAATTTATTTTCGTTAGTTCTGTTAGTCTGGCATCTATGATAAATTGCATCAAAATAATATTAATATTTTTTATACTAAACTCTGTATACAATATAAAGATTAATAGAAGCTTTCTGACCTTAATTTCATTTTTACGTGTCGGATATAGAACTGCTAGTAGATATTACAATCTTAAACAAGTTGCTAATAACAGTGTAGATAAACTTTTTAAGGTTTCAATCAAACATTTATGGCCTGTACAAATATTAGCGTAATCTTAATTATTAAGTATGAAAGCCGAAATCTAATTAATCTGTGATATATTTGATTAATTTAACATCCAAAATGTTCACTAGCAAATATTGCGAGGGATTTATAATGGCTGCATGACCCGGCAATTTATAACCATTGACTTTCCTAGATATCAGTTTCTATTTACACCACAGTCATTCAATATATCTAGTAAAATACTGAATATACGTGAATAAAATGAACCAACGAACCGGTATTCACTACAGATAGAGTATTCCAACGTATATACCTATATACTATCGATTAAAAGGTATTATGTGTAGTCGCTAGGGCATTCAAAGCCGGGTCGATGGTAGGCGGCTGGCTTCAATCCAACAGTATCTACTTAATGAGACTCATTACACAAACATTCACTTTACTGGAAACATTAAAAGCGATTCTCATCTCTAATCAAAGCAGTGAGCGTAAGCATGTTAACTACATTTTCTAAATGACGATCCAGCGGACGGAGGCAATCTCAGATTCTTATTAGCGCAGAATGAGATAGCCCCAGCCTTATGTTTAAAAGAGATTTTCTTATGACATTTTTTGAGGCGACATGCAAGAGTAAAAAGTAGAATAAAAAAGATTAGGTATGTATCCAGAGATACGATATGCACCACAGATTTTGTAATATCTTTTGAATTCTTTAAAAGTTTTGCTTATTTCATGGAATACTCATTCTGTTTTATTGCAGTACATAGCTATTGCAGCTCATATATAGTAACGGGCAAACTTGAACACAGATACTTTGGGGCCCCTGAGAAGTAAGTTTCAACGCGTCATGTAAGCCTTACCGCACCCTACAAACCAGGACATGGCAGGGACAGTGCTATAAATAGGGGTAGCACTGGTGCCCTCACACTCAGATGTTAAAAATATAGACAGCAAATAACTATAAAAGCGTTCCATATGAAAGGAACTTTAGAAGAAGAAATTTGCTACTAAATTATTATTGAATGGACTTTGATTAAAAAATGGACAGACAAACAATTCTAAACATATATTATTACATAAACTGAAATAAGACGTCAGTACAACAAATGAAGAGGTCACAGTCACAGATGCTTTAACATTACAACGGTGGAGTGAGCTTGCGTAAGACCTAAGCCTAGCTGTAGATAGACAATAAAGACAGGACTGAGGAAACGAGAGAGAATTACAAGAAAAGCATGAAATTTTCTAGGAGATTTCAGAAAATCTAGGCCAACATTTCGAACCAGTTCTTTAACATTCCTTTTTTCGAGGAATATTTATTCTACTGTTACTATTTTACTTCTTTGTTAACAACAATTATATTTTCGAGAAATTGTATTCAGTAGATATGAGTATTCAGTTTCACTACAAACATTCTAATACATAAAAGTATTTTCGTCGGAAAACTCTGCCTAGAATATATTTGGCTGTTCATAATATAACAGTTGTTCCTAAGTAGGGCAAAAACAAACTTATTATCCAAGAGTTATTATCTCGCGTACTTACATGTGAAAGGGCTAACAGTTCCTTCATAATAAAATTGTCGTAAATATCCCTTGCAATCCGCCGCCTTTCTTCTATACATTCTTGTTTTTCATATAATTTTATCTGTGAAATATATTTCAGTTAGGTATATAATCTTATCATAATATCATATTCCTGTAGAATTAAATTAATCATATATAATAATATACCTCTTCATAAAATTTTAATTGTGGCACTGGCTCTTCTGACGTTTGTTCGCAGAATTCCTTAAATAGTAAATAACCTGGAACAATAGAAACACGTTATTATTATTTATATCTCACAGAAGGTGCCAATAAAAGACCACGCTGAACTGAGCTAAAAACCCTTGTAGGCATTTTCCCTATCAATAAGTTTTTATTGAAATCAGTCAGATTCGTTGCCACATCGCGGTAAACCATAAGCCACCTTGAGATCCGAAGGAGAATCATAGGAACCATTATTATGTGGTGAGATTATTGAGTTGTTTATTTATAAAATATAAGTCTAAAGTGAACTGCAATGATATCATTAAGTTTCTCATCTAATTAAGACATTTTCATACTTCATAATATCCACTACGTTTTAAATATGTAATACAACAAAACAGTCTAGGAAATAACACAACTGAATATTATTCACGCATAAAGCACATTTTATTACAAACTTAGTAAAAATTCATATTAAAATGTTATTGTAACTACAATACTGTAGTCGCATTTAAAATGTATCTCATTTCTAAGCACTCCCAATGCAATATTACGGTACCTCGCAAATAGAACTTTTTTTCTAAAATGAGATGTGCTTTGAACACATGCTCTAGTTTATTTTCTAAAAAGTAAGGCGTTGGAGATAAAAATATTTGTTAAAATAGACCTTTGAAAATCCTCCTATTTCAACATTGCAATACCGTATTAACCGTAAATTCGTTGCCTACTCTACGCTTCAACAAAGCGAGCCCGAGAATGTTATTTACTGAGACTTTAAGTGCATCCACCACAAATTGCATTCCTAACTCATGTTCGAGTGCTACAAGCTCGCTACAAGGCAATATTCCACGCGTTCATGAGAACACCGCCGATGAAATTGCCTTACATTTATATTATATTTTAGAGAAGGGTGATTATGGGCTGTTGAGTATTATGGAGTTTTTTGCTCAGCTTCCTTTCAATTGAGGATTTGTTTTGGTTCTTCAACTTTTATAACTTCTATCATAATATCATAACTAATCCTTTCACACAGATGTTACCAAATACATTGCCATTATTATCGTTGAATTTTGATTATGGTTTTTTTAACCAATTCGTTTAAGTATTATTTAAAATTAAAAACGATGAAATGAGTGAAAGCTAAGTGAAAAACGATTAGTCAATTCACTTAATCTCAACGGTTGCCATTATTCGTCCACTATACGCTTTAGGATCATCGAGGTTACCTTCGACCCAATTTAGTTACTTATATGCCCTCATTTATTATTATATGACTTTGCTTATAAACGAGAAATTACAATGCCATCTTCGCAAGGGTCATTGCTAAGTTAACGATTTAAGTCACTTCTTGTACCATAAAGTAGGTTAAGTGCAGGGAACGCGACAATGTTGTCATGACTTTTTCGTGCTCAAGTGTTTCAAGCTCTACAAGGAATATTCGTGATACCACGAGAGCTTCGTCTCAGTCAAAAATGGATCTTTATAATTAAGGAGTGCCCCGTGGATTTTAAAAATGTAACTATAATGATATTGATATAATAATTGATATACCTACATTTAATGGAAATTTTATACCTTCAACAATTTTATTATTGAAATATCTACTCTACTTTACGGACTTTACGCTACTTTAAGAATTTTTTAAAATTAAAATCAGTAGATTTGGTTTGATGACAATTCACACAAACACACAATTTAAAAATTATATATTTTTCTATTTTACTTGTTCTGAATCTTCCAAAAAAAAATTTTGCAAACATTCGATGTACAGACGTGTGAAACTGGTCTCCATATCCAAAATTATATATCATATACCAAGACAGCCTTGTTTCCCTCGAAAATGGATCTTTATACTTAGTTATTAGAGACGAGCCTTCCCGCGTGTGGTTTGCCCTGTTTTCAATTTATACGCATTAAGCTAAAACGCTTTCTCCGTTAAAATTAGGCCTGTTAAGTTTTTATCTTTACTAAAGGATCGGCCACCTCCCGTTATCCAAGATTATTTTTGTATCCTACGAATTAGAACGTGAGCTTACACCTAGAAAATGCCAGCCAATCTGAAATTAAAGACAGACAATTTTATTTCTGTTGCTGACTAACTTTGAGAGCAATTTTATTACGAGCTAGAGCTTTATCTATTACGAGTTTCTTCGTTCGTTTTTTAATTTTGTTCGGAAATCATAAAAAAATAGGAGTTAAGTATATGATCTGGATGACGTAAAATCTTTTAAATTTAGAAATTTATAAACATAAAACTTTAGAAACTTATCCATCTACACAAAACATGCGACACAAAAACTGTAGCTTTTGATATTGTACAAATAACCATTATACTCATATTCATAATATTCAATCATTAAAAATAATCAATTAACGGACATTCTATTTAACGAACGTTGACTAGACCTGACGGAATATTACGGCATATGAAAATCAATCACGAAAAACTAGTATCAATTGTAGATATATTGCGTACATAGTGAGAAAATTAAAATAAAAGTACACTTTGCTTAGTTTGTCGAACGCGCCCCGAATGCTATTAGCTATTAGCTCCGCGTGGAACCGCTGCAAATTGCGTTCCTAACTCGTCCCCGACTGCTCCGAAGTCCGAGCCAATTTCCCGCAAAGTCACATTATAAAATAATATCCGGTAGAAATTCGCTCCTAAAACATGGTCCTTTCTATATTTTTATGAAATAGTAGTTGCAAATGAGTATGCTATCTAAATCCAACTGATGGTAAGATTTGCCATCTACTATCTGATGTCTCTGGGGAATTTGAATGTCTCGTACAGAAGTACCTTTTACCATAGCCTTTATAGAAAAACACAGCAGCGTTTAATATTGCATTTCGCTTAGAAATACAATATTAAGGACCTCAAAGGCTACAAATAAGAAGCCACTAAGAGCCTATACAATAATATGTAAAAACATCACGAAGTAAACAATTCTGTTAGGAATATTCCTTAAGTGCTCGGTGCAGAAGACGCAGCCGTATCTGTTACGTTTGTAATAAAATATCATCCAATTAAATTTATTGTGTAAGTCCTTCTATTTCTGCCTTATAGCATCAAGACTTTGAACTACCTGGTTCGAAGGGTTACGTGTAGGACAGACTTATGTAAGACGTTTTGTACTTAGTATAAGTAACAAATAATCTGTAGTCGACTTCAGGTACGACTCTTAATAATTTTGGGACTGGTTATAAATTTAATATCAAGTCGACTGCATATTCGTCTAAAACTTGTATTATACAAAAAATCTGTACCAAGTACAATTAGTGTTTCAATGATTACAAACGTAGGTAATCGCTTAGTGCCTATGTGATAAATAAACAAAAAATCCGGCTCAGCGCGAGTTCAGCGAGCCCGGCAAAGTTATTTGCTGCGAGTTGAAGTGGAACGGCCGCAAATTGCGTTTGTAACTCCCTCCCGAGTGCTACGAGCTAGACGTAGAGGCACGAGGTAAGTTGCGCGACCGATATTCGGTTTTAGTATCGATAATATCGATATGAAAAACTGTTTCCGTATATCGTTATCAGACGCGTATCACTCGTAGCTGTATACTATACAGCTATACTGTGTATAGTGACAGGTTCAGTTGAGACGTTCGGCAAAGTTATTTGCTGTGAATTGAAGTGGCATAGTTGCTAATTACGTGTGTAACTCCCACCCCCGAATACTACAAGCTCGACGTAGTAGTAAGTTGCGCAAACGATATTTGATTTTCGTGTCGATACGAAAAACTGTTCTCTTATACATATATCGATGTCAGACACGCAGTTTGTTACTCTTGAATATGTAGAATCATTTGAGAGCAATAAACAAACGCAATCTTTTTGACATAGTTCTTTGTATCTTTCTCACTTGAGGGAGTGTTGGAAGTCAGACAGATACGTAGCGAATACAAAATTGGGAACGGTTTTAGTTGAGTTATTTCTTACTTGGGTTTGTACGTTTCGATTTGTTGGTTTTGTGTGATATCTATTGTGCCGTACCGATATTATATAGCAATGCAAACGGTTTTTAGTTACGATATACCAGGCCATGCCTACTAAGAGGTAATAATCCGCGCTGTCGCAAATAGAATCTCAGGCGGCTTGAAATTGTTGCTCACAAACTTTATATATTATCACACTGCTGACAACGCACCTGTGACTAATCTTAGACGAAACCTTCGCGCTATAGAAGGTACGTTTGCCTACATTTGGCAAGAAAGCCAGAAGCCTAAAATTAAACAAAATATATGAGTCGAGCTAGTAATTGAATAGATAAAATAGTCGTTTTAAATAGCCCCTATGTTAATAATGAGGATGGCTATTGCTCTGGTGCGACAGGGAGATCTAATTTAAAATGATCAACAACCCATTTTTATCAATTAAAGTAATTAAGAACACGTCTCATATTAATGTAAAGGCGCCAACTAAGTATGAACAACAAAGTATTATGCATATTTTTAAAAGAAATTAGGTAGCATTACAGTATGTTACAACAAAATTGTTGTTATGCAATAAATGTATTAGAACTTTCTAATTTATATCACGTTATAGTTTAGAAAATAACTATGATATGGTTTTAATTCAGACCTGAGTCCTGGACATAAGTCTTCCACTTTAGTGAGTTCTTAGTCATAGATTTCAAACCTAACATACTTTTAAGATAAAAATGATTAGAAAAATGCTTGAATAAAAAATTCGTAACAAATATGAAATGCAGTCAAGTGTTAGTAGACCTTATTTTCACACACGCTCAGATTATTACCGCCCTGCGTACAATTGCCTCCTCTAATGAAGTTAACTTGTCGCAAAAGGATTCCCCGGCCTCATAACGCTAAGTAATATTATAAATGTACATTCACAAACGAATGTAACATTGTTGGAGTTACCATATAATATCACGGTGATATTTCCCTAATGGTTCTAAGACGGGGAAAAGAATGTGTGTGATTCTTGGAATATGTTTGTCTGAATTTTAAAATATCATATGACATTCATTATTCCTAAACATAGTTTATATCCTTATTTACGAAATGAACTAAACATGAACTTTTTATTTCTGACAACAGATTTTAATTTGGTATTTAATACTTTTCTACTTATTGTTATTATAACAACGTATATGCTTGTTATTTGAATCTACCTTGGATGTAGATCGTACTCATTAAAATACACAGAAGCAGAGAGTTAAACTCTTAAGCCCCCGAGCAAGAAGAGTCATAAGCTCGCGGCAAAGAAACTGCGGCACTACTTATCGCCGCATAGAACATGGCAGGTTTGTTGCCGGTCCAGAGACAAGATTTATCGTCGTTGTAATACAAATAAAGTGTTACGTCTTTGCAGTTCGACTGCGGCACCACCTTCATAATTATTTCTGCTAAGGCTTAAGACTTATTTGTCCTAATTTGAATAGCATGACATAAACATCAATACTAGTTTTTGGCAGCGGCTCTACTCACGTGTACTTCGTTTACAAATGTAAAGAGTTAGTAAACGAGTGTGTTAACCCGGATCATGTCTTCGTAATTATATCCAAATCCAGAACGTATTGTTTGTGTGAAAGAGTAACAAACATCTATCCACACTGCTCACAAACCCCCAAAAGATAACCCCAAGATACTATTATTTTTATTTTTTTATTCTTTATTGACCAAAAAATAAACTTGTGGTACAATAGGCGGACTTAATACTAATAAAAAAGCATTTTCTGCCAGTCAACCTTAAGGATGTGCAGAAAAGTTGTACATTCTATTTGGAGTATGTTACAGATGTCTATGAACACCATTAACCTTCAGGTGCATGCCTGTGTGTAGCTGTAGCTTGCATTAATTAAAAAATACCGCGGTAATATCGACCAGCTCACCTATCGAATCAGGGCTCTATAATGTCTTTGATGAATAGCTGACCGAGGCAATCGCTTTATCCTATGAAATAGTTTAGTATCTTTATATGTACGGACAAGTTACATGAAGTTATTGAACTTCAAAAAGGTTACTTGAAATAAAAAATATAACACATTTTAAAGCTTAATTTAACCTTTAAGCATTTACTTAATTGGTTCAACAAAATAATTGCATTATTAAAGAAGTGCTGAATACGTTAATGATTTTATTGCAATTGTATGAAAAATTAATAAAGCCCTTATACGACAGAACTTGCATCGGTATTAATTTTGCAATTTAAATTTTCCGATGAGATTTGAAAACCTGGTGATCGTATGACATATTGGAATAACTATGTACTTTTCATGTGTTATTCATTACGTTATTTTCATCATTTATCATTACGTTACGTTTATATTTCTTCTCTATCATGGTATATTGGTCTAAAATTTAGGACGATATACCTTCTCCTGTCTTTAGTTATAATTGAAGTAGAATAGAATCCTTCACCATTATCTGTTTTCAAATGGCCACTGAATCACGTGGATAGTGTGGATAACTATCACTACATCGAAATAGGAAACACGTATTACCTGATTATATACGTGCCACTTTCAGACTGCCTCTAACTTGAAATGCAATTGCAAGAATATGTAGGAAAATCCTACCACACAATTTAAACTAAAACTCCACCGCTTCTCTATATTAACGACTACTTTAATCAACATTAGTATAATATTTCTAAGAATATACGGTCAGTTACATCGAGATATTATAGGAACAAACCTAGGTTCAATGTTGGTGGAAAAACTAATAATCCCATATTATCCAAGTCTGATACTCCCTATAAGGTTGATAAATTGTAATATTGATCATCTGAACGACGAAATTGCTTCATAAGCTAGTTAAACCTGCTTAACTAGGTCACTCGTTTACTGTGTAGCCGTTTTGGAGTTACTTCAGAGGAGTTCTTAATATTTCAGCCCGAGTAGACTTTAACTTTGACAATAAATAACGCAATAAACTACATCGAGTGGAAAACAAATGTCAAAAAGGAAATATGAACCAATACAACCCTCATAACTATCGGGAGAAAGTATTGCCACTTATGTTCTCAGCTTAGATATTACTTGTACTGTCTATTGAGTACCGTATTATTTATGCTTCCCAATGTGGCTTCGTCTGCTTGCACCTAAGTATACGGTATCATATACACGAGGAACAGACTTCTTTCCTTTGGGAAATCTGTTTAAAACTAGCCAATGTCCCTCCTGCGACGACCCCACTCCCCCTGCATGACACTTCAATTTACAGGTTTAGCTAAAAACTAATAAGAATATGAACATAATAACAAAAGACTTATATATATGTATTACAGTTTTATTCATGTGTACAAATTCTTCCTAAATTCTCTCGGCTATTTTAATGCAAGTATAGGTACCTACTTCGATATCTCACTTGAGGGTGTTACTCCATGAGTTACCGCGTATTATATATATGTATATGCTGCTACTAAACATATATCGCTCTTCTGTCCATAACAAAGACTAAATTCATACGCTTTGCCGGCCGCCCTTTTGTGAAGAGCAGTGCTTCTTATGCTCCTTACGTTCTATCCTCAGACTTTCAAAGGAAGCATTTGGAATTTAAATTCTTTCATGTTTTCTTAAGTACCTTACCTGCCGAGACATTATGTCGGTGAAGTTTATTATAATATTGAGAGTTCTTGGAAATGATTCAATGCAAGACAAGCATCCTATTCTTAAAACTTCTTTATGAAGAACTATTAAACAGGAAGATTTTCTTATGTTTTCTTCAAGGTTAAACTTAATAAAACATATTTCTATGTCCACATGGTTTCAAACTAAATCACTAAGACCACTAAGTAAATGCGGAGCCAGTGAAAGATTCATAGCCAGTACGTAGGGTTGTGAAAGAAATTCATACCATTGGTATATTTATTTTAACAATATACAACTGCAACACATGCTGAAATAGACCACAGACTCTATTGACAAGGGATTAACACTCGAAGTGATCGTTATGCAAATTGTAAGCAATCGCGACAATTCGATTTTGAAACTGCAGATAGGGAGCAATATCGATAAAACAGTCGCATACTGTGAATAATAAAACGATAGAGTAATTTTGCGGTCAGCGTAATTTCTGACGTAGTGTGTAAACACAAGAATTATGCGTCACTAAACGCGTGAAGCCATATTATTACTCGTATCTGTTCACTCTATATATAGTCGCATACTTATGTACCTACGTACATAAGATTATAAGTCCCTCGACTTAATCGATAATACTGATATCTTATTAAAAGATACGCTTCCGCCTTCGTACCTACCAGCTCTTCTGCACGTTTTTCGATTTTTATGCAATACTTAATTCTAATTTAATTATACTTTTATCGGAAAAAAATTGTTTCCGTCACTCCCTATAGCATAAATGTTATCTTTTCCGTCCAGAATATTTCAGTCAGCTATACAGTATTTATAAATCAATAAAAAATTTGGAAAGTGGTTAACTGGAACGGGTTGTAAGAAACGGTCAAGTGAGTTAATATAAAAATGGTAGTCATGTTGAATTCACAGAGGGACAAACTAATTTTGCTTGCATGTAATGATTTTACATATAATGAATTAACATTATTGGATACTATAGAACTGACCATTATAACATACATTACAATATCAACCATCATTGTAACGAAATTTACATTAATTATTGTATATAAAAAGAAATAAGACTTATTACAAGATATATGGGAACATAGGTAGATAAATATCAATCATAGTTATAATAACATTATTCTCCAAAGATTTCCCACCACAACTTATTGCTTACATCTTAGTAAACAATCTATAAGAGCATTATTATATCTGACGCGTATCATTCGAGATGAAAGGAGCATTTCAAAGGGCTCTCGTACATTCAAGATACGATAATACTGCTTTCAATAGATTCACGTTCCCTCTAAATAAAATCATACGAGTGATTGAAGATATTTTGTTCGACTTCAGAAATCAGTAGCCGTGTTCTGTATCCAAAAATGTGTGAATGTTTCGTAATAATAGGACTTACCTAATACTTGATTGAATATTTTGTCAAAATTTACTTCGTTCTTCTTTTCCATATATTTGTGCATCACACTCCGTACACTGGAACAACAATGTTTCAATTAGGATACATAGAAAATGTTTTTGATACAAATAATAAGAATGGGTAGAGTTTGGAACTTAACAAATTTTATATTGAGTCATTAATATTGTAGGTCAGTACTAAAATCGGAATGTACTTTGTCACAACGAAAGACATGAACACATATAATTGCAGCAACTTCTGCCCCTCCCCAATCTATAACAATAGCTATATTTAAGATATTAGATAATAGCTGATTCCCGCGGTTTCACCCGCGTTAAAAAAAGGAAAAATTAAGTATACGATTTATGATTAAATATAGCACTAAGTAAAGT
>DWMA01000274.1:0-12464 GCA_018252035.1 Urbanus sp. 3 SS-2014
ATTCATGCAGCAGACCGTGCATTGCGGTGATTTATTAAATCAATACGTACTTACCAGTATCGACAGCTAAAATATATGCATTAAAATAAATCAAACCGTTCATGCTGGATTTTAATACGTTCATGCCTTATTTTATAACATCATGCCCTAATATGGCTTCGTAATATCTGTATGATGTCAATTCGTTAGTATGATTGTGACTGTAATGTTAATGTTTTTGTGTAGGTACTGACTGTGGCAGTGCTATGTCTAAGAACAACAATATACACAATAATAACCCTAAATACTCATATAATTAAATTACACAAACGTTACACCATAAATCATTCACTATTAAACTTCACTGTAAATAATATTTATTATAAAGAACTGTTATAAAATGTTCTACAAAGTCAAGATAAAAAATAAATCGTATATTACTGAGAATATTACCTAAGTATCAACAACCATCTGTAAACTTTCAAAAAATAGTTTCGATACAGCACAATCTATTTCAAAATTACACCGGACCTAAGGCCCTTAATAGCTTCCGTTAAGTTCTGCCTAGAATAATAATAATATTAAACATTAGTGTAACAGCTAATATAGAACAACAACATTATTATCCTAAGACCTGCTTAGTGACAAAACATAGAAACAACGATTCTAACAAAATTACAACATCAACTACCTATGTTAAAATAAATACGTTAAATACTTTGGTTACTAAGGGACACACCCATATAACAAATAGTATAATATTGGACACGTTACACATTACAACAGTTACACCCAATCTATTATTGTGAGTTTAACAACCGTTCAGTTTAAAAATATAATTTCAGTTGTTAAACTCTTTCATGTTAATATTTTAGGAGATATAGAGCATTAGAATGAATTAGTTGTATTAAGGGTTACATCAATAATATTTTAATCCTTTCACCGTACGTATTCACCTTTTTGTTGTTCCTGTAACAAAAGAAAACAATTCATGTAATTTAATCAAGCATTTGATAAACACATTCTTTTTGGGGCAGAATATTGACTGAATTAATGTAAGATTGATAATAACTATCTCAATCTTACAGACTTCAATAAAAAATAAAAAAAAATACATAGAAAATCTTCCAAGCAGGTAATAGGTACAAATTTGATTATCGATGTAAATATTAAAAAATATTTTTATATGAGAAAAATTATTCTACCTAGTAGTTAATTCGAAACTATTGGTGTTTTGAGAGCGATATAAACAGTAGTGTTACAACTATAAGAGCGTCGTGAATCAGAGAATTCAATTTCCAACTTAGCCCACATCAAGACACATCTACATGAGCAGAAACACATCTGCTGGAACTCAAGTCTTAAGACCAAGATTAGCCCCTTAACATTAGATGGGTTGCCATTATGTTAATTATTTATGTACATAAAAAGTTTACAATCATAATACTAATATAATAGGTACTACAGGTAGTAAAACTTACTTGAAAGATCTTCTGGTGCTCGATCGTCGCGCGAGGTTGGTGATGGTGTGCATGTCGTCCGGGTGTCCGTCGGGCGCCGGCACCTCGTGGCTGAGCGAGCCGGTGCGCGAGCCGGGCCCGAGTCCCGCCGCCACGTCCATCAGGCAGTTAAACAACGACGCCTTCTGCACCACGCACTCCCACGTCATGTACCCCCCCGCGCAACCTCATGTCTATGCTATTCGTTAACCCGATAGTAACCCCAGGTAACTAAACTAAAGCCTACATGAGTCTGCGCAATCCCATACATCATGTCGACATGTCCATGCTGGAGTTCTTTTGAGAATGAATGTGTTATTGTTGTGTAAACAGAATTCCAACGGATGGACATTATACGAGTTGAATATATAAACAGTATTTGTAGTGTGTGAAGATGAATGCGGCTACCTGAGATCTGAGGAAATAACTAATACATGTTAGTTGTAGATATGTATCAGCATGTCGATGGTCATGTTCAGTATAATAAGAAATAAGTTTAATGTAAGTATAACGTTATATTCTGGAAGGTGGTATAAGTAGTATAAAAATAAGCATATTTGTAAAGTAAGTATATGTGCGTAAAATTGTGCATAATAAGATTGAAGCCAGAGGCAGTTGACTGGTCAGCGAGCTTATAAGTTTTTGCGTTAAAGTAGACGTTTTGTAATCCAGATTATAAATTCATATCGTCATCGAGACGGTCTCCAGCATGCGCAGACTTGAACATCATGATTCCTGTTTTGTTGAAGCTATGATATAAAAATATAATTATGTATAAAAGGCAAACAAGAGCGTAGCACAAAGCGTATTATTCTCACGATAATTGTCATCACATCAGGCCTCTAATATGATATAAATTGAGCCAAAATGTAATCAAACCAAAAAAGACCATTAAAACATTACAAAGCTAACACACCAGAAAAAAGGTGATGATCACAATGGAAAAACCATGCACAATTCCTAAGGGAAGATAAAATCACACAAAAAAGGAGAGTCTAAAGGTGGTGGGAGACAATTGGACACACGAAACGACACAACGGGGTAGACATACAAATCTACTTTACGATAAACTACAAGTAAATCAAATATTCACGCACAATTGCTTAACACGGACACACATGTCTAGGTACTAATTTACGTATTTTGCAACTATAGGACAGATCACTATATTGTGGTTTACGAAGCCCTGTCAGGAACTTGAACAAAATGTGCCGTGAGGCACAAGTTTGGCATAAACTAGGTGATGTGCTTAGTTAAAATTATTCTAGTCTAATTCTGTACTAAATAAAATCTTTCTCATAAATATATGAAAATCAAGACTATCATGTAATGTGGATTGTTTTAATTTCATAATCATCCTTTCTTAAGAAAAATATTATTCAAACACGATGCGAAGAAGTTAATGATGAAATAAAAATAAAATCTATGTAAGTGCAAGAAAAATAGTTTCGTTCCATATAATAATAAATACTACCGGCTGATTGGCCGTAGGGCTATTCTCGTTGAATGCCTGAAAAGTAAACCACCAATGTAGTCGACTCGTTCCGAGTCGAATTTGCTAGAGTGATTCTGTATTGTTGTTTTGGTACAGTGAATATACACCAGAGGCCAATTATTATTCTTTATGCGACGATTTAGACAACATTCAACTCCTCGAAGTAGAAAAATAATTTTTAGAAACATCAATTTACACAACAATACGACCACAGGAAGACAACACAACCAACTCTATTTAGCTAACTAGAGTGTTTTAAATTGTACTCTAAACACAGGGAATTATAAAGGACAATTAACAAACACTACTTTAACCGTGTAGAATACCTAACCACATAAAGTTACATTTGGCTCAAGATACAAAAATATACATAACTTACGTTTGGCATACTTAGCCACACGGATTTACTCTGGCTTCACATAAATCTAAGTAACCTACATTAGTAAATATATAATTATAATTACACATATTATAGAACATAAGGTCAAAAATAAATACTGTGCATTTGTTGTTAATTAAGTGAAAGTAGCTTACCGGAGGGCGCTTCGGTGCAATTTTGCCAAACTGAGTAGTTTTCCAATTTTCTATGATTATAAGCCCTGCGTAGATTTTCCCTACAGTCAATTTCCCTATGTTAAGAACGTCGTTTCGAGGCACCAGCAAGTCCAACATCTTCTTTGCTTGAAGTGGCCAAATGTGAGTTATCGTTTCTCTCAGCTCCTCGTCCGCTTGATCCATTTCCCCAGCTATTGAATTGTTCATAGTTGTAAATGCATCAAAACGTGAAAAAAAAAGTTAATAACCCGACATTAAAATATACTTACCAGATCTCATCTTGATGTTCAGATTTTCACGAATTAAGGCAAATAGTGTTGTGGTGAAATTTACTTTTCCCTCATCATCCAAAGGCATGTTCATCCTAATCAATTTCTTGTATGCTAATCTATTTGGACATTTATTACCAAACCCCAGAGGTGGATCCATGTTTTTCAACATATCATACATTTCCGTATAATGTATCTTTCCCCTGAAAAAATAATAATTGTAATGATAAATTATACCTTTTCAATCATCGTAGTAAGTGTGTAAATGGAGGTTACCGTTTTTCAATGATTTATTGCTTCGTATTACACATTTTTTGAAAATAAAATGTTACTGCTTCATTATTGAATATCTTCTAGACACTTAAATAATATACAAAATGAACTGAGAAATTTTGTACTCACGTGGCATTTGGATCATATTCCGCCCATATTCTAACAAATTCATCAAGATGATGCGCACCGAGGATAGACGAGTCTCTTGTTAGGTAATCAAAATTATCCATAATAACAGCAACGAATAAATTTAACATCTAAAATAAAATATCATTTATTATAAGGTTCGATGAATGGTTGCTGTTAGTTTTGTAGGTACAATTAGAAAATGTCAAAGCATTAAGTCAGATCAGGATCGTAACTATTTTATAAATACTTACTAGAAAAGAACAGAAGAATATAAAAGATACGAAGTACGCATAGGCGAGGGTGCTCCCACACTCTTCGTTGGGAGGCTTGCCGGCGTCCTTATCACACTTCGCCTTCAAGCACGCCAACATTATATTTGGCCACGACTCGCCCGTTGCGCATCTAGACATATTTCATATTTCAATCCAGATTGATTACTTGACTATCATGTAATATTTATATTACGAGCATTACCGAAACTTACCGAAATAATAACATAAGTGCTTGAATAAAACTACGAAAATTGTTATGTCTGTTCATATCGTGTTCTGCTGATAACTCTATATTTCCGAACACCTGTGAAAATGTAATAGTAAAGCAAGAATATTAGTAAGTATATTACTAAACGATTAATTTCTCTTAAACTTAATTAATGTCATTAAAGATATTAGTGTCGGGCTTATTGACCTGCATTCCGATGATGGCGTAAATGAAGAATAACATCGCGATGAGAAGGCACACGTAGGGTAAGGCTTTAAAACTCTGCACAAATGTCCACAGAAGTATTCGAATGGTGTAACCCTGCCGGAGCAGCTTGATCAGTCGCGCGGCTCGAAACAGGCGGAGGAAACCAACATTGAACGTGTTCTCCTGAAATTTGCAGCAATGTATTTATAGCAATGAGTCTCTATATGAATATAACTACTCAAAGACGTCACAAATAAACAAACACTTTAAAACTACTCTACTAATCTTGTATTTCAAAACATCTCCAGAACAATAGACTACGAATTCTATCAACAGATTTCTATGAAAAACGTATGGTATTAACGTACTTGGTTAATTTATAAATACAATGGATTTAATTTATTTGTAAATCGGTTTAAAGATATAAAATAAAGCCATTAAATATGAGAAAACAATTTCAATATCATGGAATTCGACATGGAAATTGCCATCGTAGGCAACTAATAACTAAAATTTTGTCTATTCGTAGTATAAAAAATATTGTATAAAACCACAAATATTTAATACGATTACACACACATTTTAACTAAAATACAATTATGCTCACGATAGCTTTTCCAATATTATAAATGCAATACAATTCTCAACGTCTCCTTTATATAAACTTTTAGTAATAATTATAACAATATCACACCCCATACTTAAATCAAAATAAATAAAATTAGCATTTAGATAAATAGCATAATTATTACATTGTATCTACATTGTATTGTAAGGGATTATTAACGGAAGGAAAAAAACCAAGAAGATCAAAGAGTTAAAAATTTAGTGCTCTTTTATTTTTTATATGTAATAAGTTTAGTAAAATTCGACATATTATAATTATATACTTATAAAAATAGGAGACATCGAAAACTGTGACTATGATAAATTTAAAAAGCATTAGATGATTTAGTTTTCGCTTATCGTTATAAATGTAAGTATCTGTTTATAACTCGCTAATGTAGGTATAATTCGTGAATTATACAAACAACAACATTATTAGCAACAATTTAAACAAAAGTAAACTATGAAACGAAGTTAGAATTTGACTCTACTAAATGATACGAATGAATCTAGATTCATGTTAAAATTTTGTTCAGAATAAAATATACCTACCTACCTAGACTAATTTATCTAGCAATAATAATCAATAGCAATATAAGAAACATACTAGAGTTATTCATTCAAACAGTCCAATTAAATACATTTTAAGTCTAATTAGTTCAAACAATGTTTACCTAGCACACGATTGTATGTTTAAAATCTACAAAATATCGACCAGTGTTGTTTACGTTCTAGCGCTACTAAATATCAAACGAATTCTCTGTATGTACATATTCTGTCTAAACCACTGACCAATTGGTTACAAAAATCTAAGTTTTAGCAAGTCCTAGCAATCAAACACTCGGTTCATTACCTGCTGACAGGATATGTCAGCACAGTTTTCGGCAAGGTCGGTCTGCAATCAGGATATATTATGTACCTTCACTCTCATCACTCTCATGAATATTATTATAAGCAGCAAATGAAGAATTTGTAAATATTTATCAGCATATGAGAGTAGAACATACAAATGATAAAGTATGAGAAAGAAAAGAAGCTTATTATAATAATGTTTTTGATAATTTTGGTACTTACGCCAAACTCCATAATGAGGGCATCAATAATACTTCCAATGACCGTTATGAAATCAAACGTATTCCAGGGATCTTTGAAAAAATTCTGAAACGTATAGTTTGAAGAATATTAAAAATTCTGAAATTACGTCGCAAGACTTCATTCTAATTAATTTTGTTGTGTATAATATAGCTGATGAAAAAATACTGAAAACGTTTTAATTTTCCTATTTCATCAAACTAAGACTGGATATAAAATTTAATTATACGAGGTAAATACAACTAATATAAGTATAATTCTAGATGCGTTTTTAGTATTTGTTCGAATCATTTTATGCTGCAATCAACTGATGCGATTAATCAGTTTCAAGTAATTATATCTTGGGTACAAATGTACACTTTCCATATAAACACGGACATACGAAGGGGCATTCTATTAAGGGGACGGGAATGAGGACATCTCTCTTCTCAAATGTTATTAACATTATGCATTGCTATTTATGCTTACGATCTATAAAACTTTCGTATCGAGTGACGAAAAAACTATAAAAAACCTATTTTGTAAGGAAATTAAGCGGCATCTCATACACTTTTTATGAAAATGATTTCTAAACTTTAATATATTCAAGTCAAAGTTGAATATTAAAAGCTAAACTAAATTTTATTTTAAATAATGTGTATTAAATATATTTAAAACCAGTGATGATACTCGTAAAACAAATAACTGTTACGGTTTCATTATGATAACATTTATTGTCGTCAAGAAATTTAAGATCAAATTAATAGGTATAAAATGATTTGTAAGTATCTAATATATAAACACACTTATAAGCTTTCACGAGTAACATATATGACTGACACGGCAATCAATCAATTATAGATTGTAATTATCTATAGCTTGATTGATATCCGCGAACAACAGGTCAAAAAAATTTCATAATTATGTAATAGCTATTTCCAAAAGTGGGTCATATTAAATTCTTACCGTACATCCGAAGGCAATTAGCTTCAAAACGGTCTCGAGAAGGAAGAAGAACGTAAAGACTATGTTCATGACTGTTAACGTGTCCATGAGTGGCGGTGGAGCCTCGTGAAACTACCACAAAATTAAGACCAACATTTTTTAGACTTAAATATTAACATCACAAAAGCTAAATGCTAAGAATCAAAGAAAACTATTAATAATAATAGTAACAAGATAAACTAACTATAAAATCACAAACATATTTCAAATACCATACTATTTTAGCATTTAGCTCAGAACATATTGGTACAGATTAATGCTTTGTTAGCTACCTGCTATTGATATCAAAAAATCATGTATCACGTAAGTGTTATGATTCCTGTGTGTGTATTTTGTCGATTTTCGATCATTTTAGCCCATTTTGAATTGTGTAGGTAATTTATTGTATGCGTATTTTGTGAACAGTGCACGTGCTTCATGCAAAGTCCAATTTCATGCGCACAGGCTGGCACAAACAATCGTGATATATTAACAACACTCATTCCATAAATAACTAAACTTTTCAGTTACTTACCTTATAATTCTGTTTTTAAATTTTACTTACCTTATTCCTAGTAGTTGTAGCACTCTTCGAAAAGACTGCTATATAAAACGAAATAAAGCATTTTGAGGTGTTAGACGCACAAGTTCCGCATGCAACAGGAGAAATAGGCCATGCATAACAGTGACTTGCAAATAAATACATTCAAACATGTACATCACGTCAGAGAGAAATCAGTAAAGGATAGTTGGGAAGGGTACATATATTTACTTGGCTGGAAATAATCTCATATAGTCATATCAATAAACACAAAAGAGCACGTTACTAACAGAAAGAGTACATTTGTAGATTTTTGTATACTTTGTTTTGTCATTTAAAATATTCAAGTTGTGTCATTTTAAAACCGTGTGTTTTGTGTACTTACTTTGACACCGTAAGCGATGATTTTCAACACCGTTTCCACAGAAAACATTCCAGTAAACCCCATATTCGAATACTTGAGGATATCCGAGTAGAGGTCATTTTGATTATAGTACTGCCATTTTGTGAAGACGTGTCGGAAAAACCCACGGCAATAAAAATATATTTTTGTTACTTTATATAAATATTAGGTACAGTTTTGTATGAACATTGATATTTCTGTGATGTACGAGTACATGGGAATACGTAGAAAAATAAATGTAAGTATAATATGACAACATTTAACATAATAAAATAAAGTAAAGATACATAAAATAAGTTATAGCATATAGACAAGTAAAACAATACATATCTAAGAAATGGGGAATTGAAAATGTAGAGGGTTGTAAAATTTGTGACAGAAATCCAATATTTATTTCTTTGGTCCTGCCACTTGGAAAAAACAAACAAAAAATAATGAAGGAAGAAAAAAATTAAAAGGTGAGGTAAATCACTTAGATTTTTTTTTAAATTTCGAACACATCTTGACTATTGAATTAAATTAGATTATTTTTTATTTTCAACGGTTTTGGATCAATTTAAAATTTTCGACAAATACTAGAAGCAGCTCAAAGCCACCCACAAATGTCGCTTGGCAGTAGGCCCTTCTACCAATCATGCAGTTATTTCCACATATAGACAATAAGGATTTCTTTTAATAAGATCATGCAACACGAACAACACTGATGGCCCATGCCACGTCCTAACTGATTTCAGAAATTGTGCATTCACAAGCACAAGTAACCGAATAAAATTGTGTAATACGTAGTGCCATAAATGTGCAGGAAGGATAGGTATACGTGCAAAAACACTGATATCGATACATACATATAATAAATAATATTATAGCAAGCGGGGACACAAAGGAACACTTAACAAAAAACACAGGAATAAACAACGAAAACTGGCGATACACTTGACAGGAGAGGCGCAGTCGTAATCGAAATATTATGCATTCCGATGCTGTGTACACTGACGCCGAATACAACGTTAGCAAACAATGTGTGGTGTGTGTAAGTGGTGTATGAGTGTGTAAAAAATTTGGAATAAAAGTAATTTTAAAATTATTCTAGGCAGAGTACTCTTAAAACATTCACCAATAAAGGTGTTTATTTATAAATACGTGTCATCACTACATAATTTTGTATTGGGCGGACGGAACCACATGTGAAACTTACAACAAAATCTATTATCTAATTTGTATCTATTTGTGCTGATATACATTGAAGGAATTTACGACGTACGGCATCTTACCAAAAATAAGGGCAATACTATGTATTGTACAGTTGAAGATCACACGGTTATAATATTACTTTTGCCAGGTTCAGTGCAGAATCGTATGGCAACTATTCTAATACGGTAATATTTGTGCCTTGTGATACAAGTTTGATCATTTTATAAACTATCTCAATAAAGTGGTCATTTTCTACAAATCTCATTTATTGTGCTAAATTTGCTTATGTAAGAATAACGTTTCAAGTCTTCGGGCAATTATGTAATAGTATTAAGGCGTATTCGATATAATATTAAACGTATCAACATTATCATTCAGTATTTTGTTTCTTATGCTAAATTTGGAATATGAAAAATGCATACCTTCATCATGAGTAACAAAGTATTTAAGACGATGAGAGCCATGATGAAATACTCAAATGGCGTAGAGACGACTATTCTCCACACTTTGTACTTAAAACTCCCTCTTTTACTTGGCATATACCTCTCTAAAGGTCTTGCTTCTATCGTGAAGTCTATACATGATTTCTGAAAGCATATACATAATAATAGAATAAAAAAATATTTTTATCAGGTATATAATTATGTATTTGTTTGTAAATTTTTTCGTACCTGATTCTTATCGATTTCACCATCCTGTAACTCTGCTTCACCCTGCTCTTGAAATGTAATGATAATCAGAGCTACGAATATGTTAACGAAGAAGAACGGAAACACCACAAAGTAAACTATATAAAATATGGACATTTCTATTCGAAAATTTTGTATGGGTCCCCTGTTTTCATACGTTGCGGCCATCGAGTTTTGTAGTACTCTGTAAACATATAAATGGAGCATTAAAAGTATAATTATTTTTATAAGACCACCTATTGGTATTTGGTTGGAAATTTCGCAATAAAATTCTATTAAATTTTCTATACTAAAAATTGTGTGTATAAGGTACATCAATACTTACTGTGGCCATCCCTCCCCCGTTTGCACTGCGAACAGCGTTAGCATCGCGGACGCCACGTTGTCGTAGTGGAAGGACTGCGTCGTCCAACACCGCTTCGTGATTTTCGGAAGCAAACTGTTCGCTTCGTACAAGAAATACCATCCTCTGGAAACACGATAGCATGATTTGTTTTGTAATTTAAATTAGAATGGAATCAGAAATATCTCGTGGATAAGTAATGAGATACTAACTGATCCGTAGCCTACTACTTCTAAAAAACTACACTATACCTTTGTAGTTTAGTTTTTTGCATGTCTTAAAACCTGACAATGATAAATTAATAGGTACATCAAATTAAATTTGATGTCATCCGTTAACTTTCACACTAATTAAAAATAGAGTAAATGTAAAAACAAATTACCATATTATATTACATCAATTATAACAATTATTTTGTCTGATGTTAGGAAAAAAGGAGGATAAATTAACGAGAGAGAGAAAAAATTGGTGAACAAATAGATAGAAGATTAGATAACGATTAATATCAAAATATTATAAATTTATTATTAAAAATCAATACTTACTGGCAGTCTTCAAAAGTATTCTTACTGATATCGGTGCAGTGAAAAAATTTACCATTAAAAAGTTGAACCGCAATTACAGCGAATATGAATTGAAATAATATATACACTATGAGAATGTTTATGACATTTTTCAAAGAGTTCACAACACAGTCAAACACTGCTTTTAACTTTGGAACACGTTTTATAGTCTTTAAAGGTCTGAGCACTCTTAACACTCTTAACGACTTTATTGTGGACAGATTCTGTCCCGCGCTCTTTTTCACACCTCTGTAACAAAACAAAGCAAGTTAGAAACGAAAATAACATTACATTCACAAAAATAGTAATAATTAAAAAAAAAGGCTAGATTGATCAGTTCTTAAGATAAAACACAATACATTTCAAATTAAGTCCGAATTTAATATCACTTTAATGCTGATAGGTATTTTTTTGCGAAATAAATTAATTTTAATGATCAAGATTTTACCAATATCATTAATGCCTTTTTTATCTCTTACTATTAAATTACCTTCAATCACATTAGTGACAAAATTAGTTGACACACAAAAGAGAAAATAAAACCGAACTTTTATCTTAGCCTAATAGTTATTTCAAAAATAGGAAACTTAACATAACAAGATAAGGTAAATAGCATACCCGATCTCGAAACCGAAGCTGACTAGGGCACAGATGACGACCGCGGCATCCATAATGTTCCACAAGTCGCGCAAGTAGGCGCCCGGGTGGAACAGGATGCCGAGATCCACTATCTTCAACAACATCTCCACGGTGAACACGCCCGTGAAGGCGTAGTCGAAGTAGTTTAGGACTTTGTTCCTGCAAATAGTGTGGAAGTTGATCAAATAGTTAATGATATGCATGAAAGTGATAGAAATCTTGGAGAGTTAGGAGATAATAACTTTATTGGGGGAAAGTGAAAGTTTTTTAAAAGATATGAGGGAACGACAAATACTAAGTATGTATACATATTTTAGGAGACGAAAAGTATAACGTAAATGACAATAAAATATTTTTTTTACCTGTAATTATTTTCATCTACGGGATCTTCAGCCGCTAAAGCCACAGAACTCATACATATAACTACCATAATAAAAAAATCAAAATATTTTAGATTTACAACCCAGTGTGCACCTCGCCTTATTCTGTAAAAAGAAAGAAGCTTACAGTTTTGATACTCAAAAAAAAGTTTGAATTAAAAAAAATGG
>DWMA01000275.1:0-12435 GCA_018252035.1 Urbanus sp. 3 SS-2014
CATGCACGAACTTATAATGCACAAAAAGTTTAATTGGTAATCTATTGGAGCTGCAGTCTTTAGCGTTGATTACAGTTTTACTATACGAATATTTAAAGGTTTTGATCATGACGTTAACGTTTAAAAACTATTTTCAAATCTTTTGTAGTTTATTTCCTACATATTCGATTTTTTTATGTTGCGAATTATAAATTCAGGTTGCGTATATAAAATTTAATTTTAATTGCATTAACCACTTTTATGTCGCTACAAAAAAGAGCCAATTAAATAGTACGATTTCTAGTTTCATCTAGTTTCATCAAGTATGAATTTAATAATTTATTACATTTTTTGTCGTGCTTAGACATTTATTAGCAACTACTAGGTGTTGCAGTCATACATGACCTCCAAAACACTTGTATGAATTTTAATGTTTCCTCGTGTTGCCACTAGGTCATTTAAATTATGTACCTAATACCTATTAAAAAAGAATAGGTGTGTTCTCAAGATTATATTATTATTCGTTAAATAAAATTAAGGATTAATTAAGGAAAAACACATTCGGAAATGTAATTGTGTTTCATATTTTTCATATGCGTCTGTCATTGCCAACAGGTATGAGCATATAATAAGTCAACTATGTTTGTGCAACAAAAAAGTAAATAGGGACATGTTTCACTGCTGAAACGTGAATATCTTATATCTTATTATATGTATGTTTATTGTGAGCTATTAAGTTTAAAAATATTTTAAGTATACCTACAACATAAAGATTTTTATAATGTTGGTATCTCATTGATAAAGTGTTATAGAGAGAAAACGCAGAAGAAGTCGCGGGCGTGCGCTTGTGCGAGCAAACGAGCTTAATGCGTGCACTAGACTAGGCAATGGATGCCCGCTTATGACGGTAACGGCGGCCGCCGAGCTTTCCCACGTTACACGCTTCCGTGTCTTAGTGTTAGTGCATTACTTGGGATTTTGGTACATATAGAACTAATAAGTAATTTTGTTTATCTATATGCTCATTAAATACTTATGCAAATATGTGTAGAACTACGAGAACATTATTGTCTAGGTAAACACAAAATTATACTGGTAGCCATTGTGTCTTTCTAACCTTGTATGGTTGTACTAGTGTGTCTTGACATACCTTATTACCAACCATAACCAACCCTATAGGTTGGTCTAAAAATCCAATTTACTAATTCATAATAATTTAAAATTCATTATTTAGGAAGTAAGTAGATAGTTTAACATGGGAAGTTCCGTTTAAAAGGCAATAAAAGTAAACAAAATAAAAACTATTAAACAAAAAAAATACGTTGTTTAAAATATTCAAGCCAATAATAACTAGTCGGTAGACTATTTACCCAGAAAACACAAAAATACCGATATTGATATTTTATTTATTTAAGAACTAAATATCAACATTATATTATATTAACACTAGACCTGTAAATTAAAATAATACTCAAGCTACTTTACACGATGAACGTAGTCGGCGTTAATTTTTCACAGCGCTAACGCGAGGTGTTGAGTCTATTGTTCGCTGACAATGGGCTATGGTGGCCGGGGGCTAGAGGCCACTCGCCAGCGTCCGAGCTACGAGTCGTGTGTGACACGCACTTTGTAGTACATTAATTTTAGTGAAGTATTCATTATTGTAGTAACTAGCAAAATTATAAAGTTAATACTGGTTAGGTATATGAATTTGCATGTGGTAGAACTCTATACTTGAGATCGGTGTCATCACGACTACACCGGTCTACCTATACAAATAAATAAAATTGAAGTGTCTGTTTGTAGTTTCACAATTTTTACTCTTTCAACTTTTTACTCAATGCATATGAAAGTATAGGTACACGATACCTATAGTAAAAATGTTTTTTTTTACCTGTCCGTCTGTTTGGCTGATGTAATCTTCTAAACGGCTCGACAGATTTTGACAGGACTTTCACTGGATGATAGCTGAAAATCTAAGGCGGAACGTAGGCTAATTTAACTTTTGAAAAAAAAAGCATTAGCATACGCTCCACGCGCTTACGGCCCCCGTCGTGATAGAGGGGATTACAGTTAAGTTTAAATATGTATTCCTTTTTACATTTTAAGCGCGGGTGAAACCGCGTGGATTGTCTAGTTGAAAATATTTTGAATGTGTCAATTGTTTGGCGGTACATTTATTTTTCTAAGCGTTAAGGCGTGTTTAGCTTTTGTTTCATGATAATGAGCCGATGCCGGCTGTGCCCACAGAACTATAGTGGCTGTCCCATTCAAAATGCCACCATTCACAAAGCATAACCCGAGCTAGATCAGTTTAAATTAAACAAATTGCTATTGACTTCTCTTTAGGACAGTCTGAGATCAGCTTCAGATGAGTTGCTACATCTAAGGTCTAAGCTGGAATTATCAAAATAATATTGCTGTAAATTGTTTTTAAAATACATACTAACAAAAGGAATATAAGTTTCTGATCCACCTAAGATTACCAAAAACTAAAAATCCTCTCAATTTAAGTAATTTTAAGAGGTAAAGTCTAAATATAATCGCGGCATTAATTTCAACGCAGAAGGCACCATTGGCTGTCATTTTTGTATGAAATCCTATCCTATTAATGTAGACATTAACTTTGAAAGCTCATGGCGCTCGCGTCAATTTTTTACAGCTAACGCGAGGTGTTGAGGCCATTGTTCGGTAACAAAGCTGGCTGCGGACTCAAAAGGCCCCCAGGGTCTCAGCTAGCTCTAGTGTAGACTGGACACTATGATTTGCTTCCTATGATTTGCTGTTAGTAATTTTACTCGTAAATATAATGCGACAGTATACATATTTCATTCATGTTGGACTAACAGGATATATTAAACATATTTACAAATTCTAACTTAGTTTACAATATGCTGACGTTGATTGGTGGCTGGCACTATTCATATGTCCCATTGCTGGGCAAAGATCCTAACACATTCTAACCTCCTAATATTATGATTACTACTACGTTTTTTACTACAATTCCGATGAATCTAAATTGGTTACAATATAAATAGTAATTTAATCGATGTTTCAAATTGGTTTCGTCTAGTAGTTTAAATTAATCGAGAATCATTATTTACTGACAACTAGTTTAAAAACACTATAGATATAACAATATTGGAATAAATAATAATTAATCTTACGTGACATTAGCAATTAGTGCAAATACTATAAACTTAAACCAATATAAACTTAGCTACTGTCAGCTCATTGTTACTCACCAAACAATGGCTTTCATATCACCAACAACAGCTTCTGTTGACGCTATACAACGTTCAATACTCTTTACCTAGCTCCTCGACTTTTTGTTACCAAGAAGAATGCATAACAGACTTAATGGGCTTTCAAGACAACAGTCATTATCGTTATAGCTTGGTGTGAAACTTTCAATAGCACTGTACGTATTATCAAACTGAAGTAATGAGGTTTTACATACACCTAGCGAGGCTAGATTCTAGAGCTAGGTCAGGCACTGCCGGCCTTTTGAGATACGCAGCCATTGTGGAGCTATTGTCAGCTGAACAATGGCCATTTCAACACCTCGCAATAGCTGGAAGTCTGCGAAATAAAACTGTATTTACGATTATAGGCCCTACGATTTTTGCTAATTGTTTACTTCTAGTGGTATTCCTGTTTTCTAGATGTCTGCAAATTGCTTATTGTTTTTTGTAAGTTATTATTAGTAAGGATTCTTTAAATAAATAATGAACGCAATAAGGCATACAAGTCTATTTGCAAATTACTTTATAACCATCTAGTAACCAAATGTTATAAGCCATCATTAAAAGACATAAATGTTGTACTTAAGCTCTTAATGCTTCGTTTCTGACGTGTATAATAGATATGGTATAATAATTATAGGCTACTTTTTACTTACAGTAGGTAAAAATTAAAAATCCATGAAGCCTTGGCGTGAACCTGGTAAACAATATAATTGGCAGAGTTATATAAGTGTCAGGTCGCAAGAGAAACTTGGAAGCGAGCCACACAATAGGGCTTCTCTGATGTTTTGATTTATATAAGTCATACATTTCATCTTAATAATTTTCCGTTCATATGTCGTAAAGATAATATAGGCGGATATAGATGTCATAATCATAATTATTGCATCGTATAGGATCGTAGTCGTATAGGTAATTACTTAAATTAAATAAATTATATTCAAAGGAAAACCTTAACTGCTTAAAAACAATTAACTGGTTATACAAATAGATATTTGTATTACATGCTGCAAGTCGCGAAAGAGGTAGTTTTTGGTAGTTTTTTCTGTAATTTTAGTCTGTCACTGCTGATGATAATGATGATTTTGATATTGTTGACCACGTCTTAAACGTTAAACTTTAAAGGTTCCCACATAATGCAATTATTATAAACTAAATAGTATGATTACACACTGACAAATCAGTAAGCCATCCCAAAAATAGTTCGTGAAATGGACGCATTTCATACAACTATTGCTGCAATTCGTAGGGCAGCAGGAGACTACTTAGAAATGCTTGACAAAGAAATTGGACCATAATCTGTAATGTTTGTGAAGCTTATAAAATAATAATAATAAATAAATAAATAAAATCTGATTATAATATGTTATTAACCAACATTTGGAACAATTATACTACAAATAGTAATAAAACGATACACTACAGACCTATCCGCTATAAGAAATTAACAGGGAGATAGTACGTAATAATGGGTCTATTAATAATTTGTAATTTTACCGAACGCTTTATTAACGATCAATAAACTGAAAGTTCAACGGAGGGAGGGATGGTAATTAGTACCCAATAAAACCATTGACATGTCAATTAGTATTGGCAGGTTATTATCATTTATTTAAAAGGTTGTTTTATCTTTAAAAATGATTAATGTATTGTTCCTTATTTAAATAAGAGAGTCCATTTATGAAATGTGTATTGCATCTATAAAATACTCAACAATACAAAAAGTAAGAATATGAACAATAATATAATATTAGACTCTAAGGTAGTCTAAGGAATCCAAGTCAACTTGAAAGTTAAAAACAAAAACTACTATGTTATGTGTTCTATGTTCTATGTTAATTAATAATATTTAAATTACTATCTATGCTTAGTGATAAATCTATAAATTAATCTCGATCCTTGTAGCTAAACCTAGATTCAATACCCATCACAGAAAAATAATGGCGGCCGCAGCGGTACTATTTCTAAAGCAGGTGAAAGAGATCCACATCTATTCCAGTACGAGGCGTTCTTTCACGTCATCCCGCCATTAAGTCCCGCTGGTGAAACCGATCAATTATTTTTCGTTCCGTAAAAAGACGGCAACGGCTCGGATATTAAACGATCGGTCGACGGAGAAGGATGGAGCGAACGGCTGATCCCTTTGACGGAGCACGGGCTATTCCTCTACTTCGTTCTCAATTGAACTAAACAATAGTTTCAGTTTTATAGGTTTTACACGGTAAGAAGCTTCTTTGCAGCTGAAGTAAATTGGTTTTAAATCAATTAATAGTTTGTGTCGTGCCATTTGTAAGATTACCTGTTTAACAACACAGAGATCATTAAAATGCATGCCAGGCGCAGTTGATACTAGCAAAATTCTAGCAAAAAGTCCAGCAGTGGACCTCAAAGACCTGATGGGTGGATAGATGGAGCAGTTGGGTAAGTAAGTTTAATGCTTCCACATGACAATATATTGGTTATTATATTGCAGCTATTCAAAATGACTATTTCCACACGTTCTCATTTTAGGAAACATTTTGTAAGATTTATAAATAATTTTGACTCTGCTTTGTATTTTTTTTTGTAAAATAGTTTGTGTAAACATAATGCTCCTTTACAATTCCTCGAGTTACTGGTATCACATAAAAACACCTAGTTTAATCCGTAGACTCAAAACACTCGTCAAAATTGAGAATCATGATTTCTGGCTTGAAATTGTAGAAAGATCTCTCGCCATGTGGGTAATGACGTAAGATAATATATGTTCTAATTTTTCGCCTGAAAAAGATTGCAACGGTTTCGGTATTAAACGATCGTTGGACGTAGAAGGATGCAGCTTCCACGAAATGCCCGTTATTTCTCTATGTCCGTATAAAAGCTCCTACATCGCTTTCGCTTTGAACCTAGGCAATCTGTAAGTAAAGTTCTTTGTTAAAATACCTTTAAAAGTAGGTAATAAATGGGTCTAGGATAAAGACAAAATACCATAAAGCTTCTATTAATAAAAAAACACGTGCTTTGTACAAATTTTATAAAGTCTAAAAATATTACCCTCAATTAAATTGGGTAAATTTACTAATAATCGAAAAACAATGCCTTATATATACGAACTAGGCAAATGACAAATAAATATATTATCTAATCTTATTCTTCCTATGTTATAATATATACTCGTTTCCAAAAGGAGTCCTATATAGAAATTGTTACCGCAGATAGTCTTATAGAAAGGATAAATTCGGTTCATAAAATAAATATTAAAAGCCATTGCGAATAATTAGATTTTGTTTCTAACAATTATTTATTTTTCTTTCGCTGTGAAAAGCACACAGCTCGGAAATTAAACTGCCTGACGGAGAAGGATAGACCGTTCGAGCGGTGATCCCTTTGACGAACGCTCGCTATTCCTCTATATTCTTATCGCCTCTCTCCCACTTCCCCTCCCAAATTGATAATCAATTCAGCTGGGTTCTAATACGGCGATATGGCTTATCGGTATCTTATTGTAAATTAAATTTGTAGTTATTAACTCCATTAACTTATTCCATTTTGACAAAAGATATAGTGAGTCTAACTCATGTTACGTGTATTGCCAGGATATATTAATAAAACGATAATATTTAAATTACCTTTTATAAAAAAAATATACTCTTACATAAGTCAAAAGAAGTTGTGCGCTTTTTTCTTATTACGCAGGCCCGTATCTGTGTGTTAGGCACGTAAGCAAACATACAATCGTCACAACTAAAATGGAAGAGTAGCATTATCATAGAAGAATAGACGTATAGTACGCAAGTGTCATTAGTAATTAGGAGGCTCGAGAAGAGGGGATGGAGAGAAGAGGGTGGGATGATTGTATTCAGTGATCAATGCTGCCTTCACTATAGGTACTTAATTCTCACCACATTGTCCACTGATGGTTACTTTATCGTATCAACAATCGTTCTATATTCCATGACTCCAGAATTAGATAAATAATTTTCTAGGGAATAATAGGTAATTGTGTCTATAGCTTGGCACGCTTTGTTATGTCAGGCGGCTTCATAGATTTTAACATAATAATGACGTGAGATTCGATTCATTTTACTTTGAAGAACGTTATATTTTTAGTCAAAGTATACTCTAAGAAGTTTAATCCAAATTAAATTAACTTTCCAAACTGAATATTATACGGTTCATTGCACTTCAGTAGTTATTTACGTGCAATTGTAAATTTTGTTTCATAGTAAGTCATTATACTTTATCTGTATACAACGTGTATTACGTAAATAAATAACTAATTATTTTTCATGGATACTGACCGAAGCTTAAACTGTACTAGGATGTCTGAGGCACGTGTTAGTGTGGGCCGCATGTAGGGAAGGGCGATCGTATCTCCATGATCAATACCGTCTCCACGTGACTCAAATCTAACCTCATCGTATAGGAACAGCTTACCTTAATTACACCGTCAATAGAAAGACGTAATTAGTAATATGCTATGCGAATGAGGATTAACTACAATAGAGGTTTCTTATTCAATCGTTATATGGCTTAAACAATTGTTAGTTTACGTGACGTTTAGTGTACGTTTTAGCAGTATCGATAGTATTTGTTTATTCGACAGTTTTTTAAATATATTTGTGGTTATCAATTATGTAAGTTAACAATTGTTTATTAAAATTTATGAATTTTAAATATTTATGAATATTTTATACTAAAGAAGTAGAAAGCTTAAAAGCTTAAATATTACCTGTGCTAACAACTATGTACATCTCGAAGAAAGCTCAGACAGGATGAGTGTTCTACCTGAGGTCAGCCACAAATATTCTCTCCTTTACCGCACTCTACTAAACCAGAACAAAGCAGCGCTTTCCACTCTAGTAATACATATATGAGTAAAATGTGCGATAAAAATTCGATATCGAGTCACAAAGATTTCTATCAACATATCAGAATATATATAGTTAATATATATATTCTAAAATATGTGTATTATATTAAACCTACAACTTCGGATTTAAGTTGCAGCGGATAAAACTGGTTATGTATGAGCAATTTGGAGGCAATCGATCACATATGCAATCATCACTAGCTATTTTATATTAATTAAATAATGTCTTAATGAATGATGACATAACCGATAAAATACACGTTCTAAGTCTTTGTATCTATTAGCAGAGATCATATTTAATGTAGTTATATGCATTATAACTAGTTCTAAGTTACATTAAGTTTCCTTACGGGTGAAAAGGGTTTTTTTTACTCTGAATATTCATAACAATTCGTTTAAACTGCTATAATGAATTAGATAATCATAGGAAATAAATCTTAGACATTACTAACTTGTTAAATATTTATTTCACAAATATGGGAAGAACGGGTTACCTACTGTCCTTTGAAATAAGGAAACACGTATTATTTGTAAAATAAAGCATTAAAACCCTTTAGACAAGAAACAAATATCTACTTATTTGACTTTAAACATGTAACACGTTGTTCTGTTAACCCGCTGAGAGCAGGTGTAATGTAGTTTTGGAGAATGCAATTAGTTCCCGCGCTGAGAGGCGACGCGCCACAAATTATCACCTGACTCGCTGTCTCCTCACCCTTAATGCATGCGTCGCGACTCGGTTCCATTCACTTAGTTACTGCACTTAGATCAGTTACTTATCTGCCAAGGTGTCTTGAAACTAGAAAACTTATTTTAATTTAGGTTTTACGTACGTATTGTCACCAATGGTCCTTTATAATGTCCATTGGTGACAATACGTACTCTAAATGAGAGATATAACCCTAAATTAGAGTCCTACGTGAGATCGCCTTGCAACGCCTGAGGATTAAGTTGCAACGCCTCGGATAAGTAGGTACATGTCTTTCTTACTACTCCACAGAAAAGTCAGAATACAACATAGCTTGACACTGTTGTTATTAAAAATAGATGGCGATAGCCTCATCAGAGTTGAATCGCAAAGGGATCTCCCATCTTCAAAAAATTATACTTAGTAAGAAGTACTATGTATGTAAATACTATTATATCATTATGTAGCGTCTTCTAGTACACAATTCTAATGACCGGTCCGACTTTGATGCATCTTATCGGACCACAACCTACTTTACGCTTCACTGCCTACGCCAAGACTCGAGTGTATGTATTTACTATATGTATAGAACGTGATTTGCTCCTGTATTGAGGTTTCAAATCGGCTGGAAATCTTTGGGGCTGCAACGCTGCCTATATTACATTCAGTTAGGGATTAATAAATAAATAATACATAGGTTGCCACATTTTAAGTCGCCTGTAATGTTCATCTGCAATATTTAAGCACGAATAAAAAACATTTATAATTAAGAAATCTAAATATATAGCTTATTAAATTTAAAGCTAGTAGTGAATTCACTAGCTCAGTATCGGTCGTATTCGACGTTGATCGATGAACGCTTCGTTTGGAGTCGATCTAATATTGCTACTTATAAAAAATAAAATCATATAAAAATGCAGTGTTCACAATAATAAAATGCAAATATTAATACAAACACATATCACAAATCATATGTATGTACTTTTATGTTTAACCGGTACATGGGTAAGTGCATTAGTTATTAGTGGAGCTTGATCGGTCAGTAACGGTTGCATTCGACATTGATCGATTCGCGCTCTATCTATTACATATATTCCATGTTATGTTCCACTGTGCATGAAATATAAAAAGGTTTGTGTACAAAACACTCATTACCATACACAATGCTTAGCTGCAAATGGTTAACTCATAGTGCCTATTTTATAAATATAATTTTAACATAACGTATGATAATGGTATTTATGTGTAGGTACACTATAAAACTGTAACATAATATGTAATTGTATAATTTAATATAAACGCACAAAATTATGGAATATATGGATGAAATAAAATCGCTCGTTCAGTATCGGTCGCACTCGACGTTGATCGATGCATACTTCAGATGCAGCCGCCCTGCAAAAAAATATAATGAGTTTCAAATAAAGTGGATGTATAATATAGATAACATAGCGATCAACCTAAGTTTATATCATAAACATATAAGACATATACCTACACACTACCTCTTTTTAACCTACTTCGAAAAGGAGCAGGTTATATGTTAGGAGTTAAATATAATTATGTATGTTTTTATTATAAAATAGTGTACTGCAATAAAATAAAACATGTCTGAAACTTTCGTACCTTGACTTCGGCGACGCCACTGTCACAGCTATTTCAGATTTAAACAGCGGTGCAAAGCCGCTATGTTCTTATTTGAAAGGAAATATAAAGTTAATATTGAAAACGGATTATTCAATTTATTATAACATAGAAAAGAATATATCATTTTATATTTTTACTACATAGCCTTTTAATGTTGATATTAGATATGTAGAGATTTCCCTTTTAATTAATTCTTGAAAGCTACGATAAAATACGATCTGTGGGAGTTTTTCATCATTTACAACTTCTAGGTTTCAGTGAATAGAAATCTCTTTTACGTAACGTTTGCATTTTATTGAGAGACGCAAAGGGAGTAAAAATTACACTGAGGTATATTTCATTTACTAGTATTGCGATGCCTTCTCGTGTTTCAATTCAAGGAATATAGGCTGCACATACGCTTCACAAATTTGAATAATTACTACTATAATATTATACTATATTAATAACACTATATTAATAACGCTTTATTTTAATAACGCTAAGGATAACAGCAATCCGGACTCAACCTCTTCTCTCCTAGAATCATGTATGTCCACGCATGTATCTTTTCAAAACTTTCTGTTTCAAATAATTTTCAGGCTTGTGGGATACCTTATGATAATTTCCATAACCATTAAAGCATGTATAATAAAAAAATATTTATCTTAGTTTTATATACCTTTTGCCTTTACTTTATTTTAAACACTAGATACTGCTATTAATAGTATTTTCAATTTAATTTGTGTCGTCAATTTAGGTTTTCGAAGGTTAAACTGATAGACGCCTGGGTGCTAGCCAAGGTTGTTTGTAACGTCTGAGGGGGTGGTGCGAACAAAGCCTTCCGTGAAAGCCTCCGGACGTTGATGGATGCGATAAGCTCGGATGCAAGTAGCTTGCGTTGCTTGCCGCAGTTTCCCGGACATTTTGAAACTTTGAACATTTCTTATTAGTTTCTTCAGGTTTTACCCTAATCTTGTTTACCTTGGGCATTTGTGCGTGGTTTGAAGTTTACTAATGTTTGACTTTTATAGTTGTTGTACACTGTTGTAACAATTTTCATTGTGTTGTTATAGGAATGTTTTTTTTAAATTTATTTATGCACACAAATATATGTAAAAGAGAAACCTTATAAAATAAATTTAGTGCAAAGGCACTGCTTATTTCTAAAGAAGTGTAACGTTTTATATACTAACTTTAACGTTTTTCAAATTATACATATTCCTAATTACGATTACGAGGTACTGATTGCAATTGAGTATTATTGCAATATAGGTAACAATAGATACAGCTGTTACTGCAAAAAAATAGGAACAACGTACGATTTGATTAAGTTCTGTTATTAGGATCTATTTAATTATATCAGTTCAAAGCCAAAAGTTGAATAATGATTCCACAGCCGGAATAAGATCCGAATTATTAAAATAACAAGTAGGCACAAAGTAAGCGATAAATAGGTATGATTTTTTTTCCTTCAATTAAGAAATGAGAACATACGTTAAGAGTAAGAATCGTGCATTCTTATTAAAGGCGATGCGCTGACAAAGGAAGTGTTACCCAAGGTTGCATGTAACTGGAGGGGGTGGGAAGCGAACAAAGCCTTCTGTAAAAGCCTCTGGACGTTGATAGATGCGATAAGCTGGGATGCAAGCGAGCTGAACGTTTCTTGTCGCATTGCTTGTAGACTAAATTCGTGGCAAATTTGAATTTTTTTGATTAATGTTTGTGTAGGTATATGGTTGACATTTACTATACTGAGAATTTGTTGTATTCGTATTTAAACTTTTTTGTAATATGCGAGTATCATAAGAGCACTAGTCTACATGACCATAAGTCACCGCTATTGTTCATAGACATTTGTAATTGTAATTAACCCTGAAAAGGCTTAATTATATCACTGGCCACAAAACTTTAGACTGTGGCACATCCTTCAAACCAGAACACTCGCTGTTATCTCTGCTGCTAAAAAGTAAGTTAGAAAAAGTTGAGGACGTGATGTCTCTGGATTCGAAGTTTCCATATTCAATAAATGCACAAAACTAGGT
>DWMA01000276.1:0-12431 GCA_018252035.1 Urbanus sp. 3 SS-2014
GTTGATTACAGATGTCCGTAGGCGACAGTGGCCACTTATCGTCAGGTGGACTGCATGCTCGTTTTTTACTTTAATCATATAAAAAAGTGTTACTATTTAATAATGGACAAATCCAAAAATCCAAATCCAAAAAGTTATTAAAAAGTTTTCAAGAATGGATGAAGTCTCCACCGTGAAGGAAACCTTAATATCTGACAGTATTTTAAAAAATCTCGAGGGTATGTGAAGTCTACCAATATGCATTTGGCCAACGTAATGGACTATGACCTTAAGCTCTCACTCTAAGAGGAAACTCTTTCCTAGCAGTGAGAAAGTAAATAATGGATTGACGATCAACTAATGTTACAATTTATTAACACTTTCTACACTCTTATTGTAAACGCATAGTCTATAATAATGATAGAAAACAAGTAGATATGTACTTACATAAAAGGAAAACGGTTAGATGACAAGTCGTAAAATCACAAAATATGATTCGAGTGGCTGTCCCAAGGCGACGGAATTGACCGACCTTGGCGACTTGAGACCCGATAAATTGTATCAATATTTGTTATTGTTACGCTACATTTTGGACCGATATTGAGGTTATAGAAAACGAACGGAGTAGCGTTCGTGTTTGACGGCACCACCCACACCTATTTCTGTTTTGGAACAGTAGTTTTATGTCGCTGTATGATATGAAAAGTATGATAATTTTTAAATACATGACACGTTCCACTTGACTAGAACCTCGGTTATTTTGTGATTTTGATGAAGAGTAGTTACCGGTAAATAAAAACAGCTTTTGTGGTTCGACTCCGAAGGCACCACCACCATATCTTTCTCTACCTTATATCAGCAGTTTTAAGCTCTTGTATTTTGGTTTTAAGGGTGTGGTAATCGAGACATACATATCAGAGATGTTCCAACTGTGCCCAAAAGCAACGCCTCTTTGATCAACCTCAGATAAGGCTGTTTTCGTCTGCTGATAATAACAAATGTCCCTGAGCAGCAAAGGCGAGATACATATAAACACGCTACTTCTACAATAGGTATTGAGGAAAAAACAAATGACGAAAACTTTATAGCAATTTGCTATATCCGTCATGTGATAGATATATTCATATCCTCATTAACTCTGTGGTGCCGCATATAATTGCGGTGGGATGGAACTAGTTAAAAGCAAGAACATTTTATAATTAAAGCCGGATCGGACACCTGTCGTTCAGCAACCTGAAACCCGATACAACGTAAATTAAAACGACTACGACCGACAGCAGTCTATCTACGAAACTACTTACCCGAGGGCCATGAATTATTCACTTGGCGCTGCCAGCGCCAACATTGAGAGAATTTGAACTAATTTCGCTACAATTTGTAATGAAATTTCTATAAGAAATGGAAAACATTGTACGTTTTATAACGCTCAACGCTGACGCTTGCAGCGCCAAGTAAAAAACGCTTGAAGCTAATGTTTCGTGGCTCTCGGGTAAAGATTTAATTTAGGTACATAATATCGAAAATACGAACAATTAACATCATGTAGCAGACAAAATCATATTTTTCTATAAAATAATTTGACCGTGAGCATACATTGTTTGTCTACCACGTTCAATGTCTGTAGATACAAACGGGGCTTAAGACGAAAATAATTGGTCGTAACATAATTGATAGATATAAAACCGACATTTAATACCGGTACTGGATATGAGTCATGCAGCCTCAATCGTGTGTCTGCCAAGCACTGTTGCTGAGACAGAAATAGTTGTGCTCCGTAGTCGAATCCTGCACAAAAAGTATTATCGTTTTGTTATTACGCATATCTTAAAGGGTTAAGTAAGAAGTCAAGACTTGAAACGAGCAGCGAAACATCAAAGGAACAGCTTCGACCTTTTACTCTTTAGTGCTTATTTTCACAGCATTGTTTGAACAGATGTGTCTTTTGACTTGTGCTGTTATTTGTCTTCATAATAATGAAGTGCGGTCTACTTGACGGTAGGTACGTGATCACAGTCGGCCAAGAACATCTGTAACCAATTTTATGTAGAACATGGGTCTTATATTAAGTCAATTCAAAATGCGTCACTCCTGAATAGGTACTAAGGTAGCTTCGTCATCAGCCCATTATTGACCACAGCTGGGCACGCCCCTAACTGTAAGAGGGATTTTAGCCTTAGTCCACCACGCTGGTCAAGTGTGAATTAGTAGGCTTCAATTCAGGATTCCCCGTTAAAGCAAGTAATAATTAATCTCTAATACGCACTTAAATCAGAGGTGCGTGCCCGGGGATTTGAACTTCGGACCTCCCGATTGAGGGGCCAAATTTAAACCATTAGGCTATCACTGCTCTAAGATGGTCGCCTCATTGTAAGTGAGCGGACAATCGCAATATTGCTTTGAGGAGGATGAGTGCTGCCTCATTTTTTGAACCGGGAACCACACCATTCCAACTAAACATAAGACCAGCTTCACGCTAGAAAATACCTGGCAAATATTATCAGTTATCATATAGGTACCTATTTACGATCGTTAGCGTAACTATTGGTGTGTGAGAATGCTGACAATAACCTAACAACTCCTGGTTGTTAACTGGTGTTAATGGGTTATATTGCGACGCCCACGAAGTTTGACTCGGGTCACTCGAGAAACTTGTTTAGTCTCCGTTTAATATTATAATCTAAAATTTCGAAGAGAGATAAATCAATTCGTCTCTTAAATCTATACTTAGTAAATTATTAAAACGGCATATTGTAATTTGGAAATAGCTAGTACATTCTTCTTTTGAAGTTGAATGGTCACTGCAGCAACGCCGGTAATAAAATAGATTAAAATCTGAAGTCATTATTTAGAGATGCATCGCCATGAAAAAGTAAATATCCTTAAATTGGAATGTCTAACATAAATATGTACACTTAGTTCACTACTTGTACCTAACGGTAAACGTGTGTGCCTTACTTTGAACTCATTCAAACGTTCGAATCACATAAACTACAGTTCAACTGCAAACTCTAGTTCCGTAGTTCATAATATATGTCTCAGTCTTTTTAACCGACTTCGAAAAAGGATGTTCTATACCAGTACATGGCAGTATTATCTTTTTTTATATATATGATTGTAGCAAACGAGCATGCAGTTCACCTGATGGTAAGTGGCCACTGCCGCTCATAGACATCTGTAATCAACCTTAGATTAGATCACAGTCCTACCTGAGGTCGGCCACAGATGCGTTGCTACCCCTGAGGACTAAGTTGGAACGCTTCGGATAAGTATTTCCCCCTAACCACACCCTTCAAACCAAAACACAGCAACACTACACTGCTGTTATAAGGTAGAAATAGGTGTGGCTGTGGTGCCGCCGGAGTCGAACCACAAAGCTACCACCTTTAAACCACCACCTTTATAATAAAATCTTATATAAACAACTCACAAAATTGGATGTTATAAGTGTTGAATGAGTATACCTATTGATATAAATTGAGTTACTCGTAAACCGTGAGCCGATTCGTACCTGATCCGCGAGATGAGCTGCAGCTCACGTACATTTATTGTGTTACGATTATGTGACTGAATAAGCAGTGATAGTCTTGTGGCATGAAATTCGACCTTTTAGTCTGGAGTTTGAATCCCAGGCAAGTAACAACTTCTCAATTATTATATAAAATGTATGGCTGTATTAGAAATTAATATAGGTAGGTACCTACAGTTGTTTAAAGTCGAAATATCGCGAGTAGTGATTACACTACATGTCTTGTAGAGTTTTGTAAAAAAAAAATGTTCTCAAATATGTATAAAGTCCACCGGACCGCATATGGTCTGCTTAATGGATCTATTAGGTAGCTTATGGCCTAAACCCCAAACCATTGTCATTAAGAAATGTACCCTAATTTGTGTGACAATGGGACAATAAGGCTCATGGTGTTTTACATCATCATTTTAATGTTATAGATTTCTACCACCTGCTTCCGTCATCTCAATTCCTGTTTCATTCCGCAGAGCTCTCCGAGCACGTTCGTACCAGTGATGGTGTTCGTGGTAGCACAATTGCTGCTCGGCTGTGGCGGGTCACCCCTACTCACCCTCGGCACTACGTACGTCGACGATCACGTTCGACCGGAGTCCTCTAGCATGTATATTGGTAAGTTGCTTCAATTTAATTTTATTTGTAGAAGATTTGTTATATTTATCCAACCAGCTGATCCCCGCGGTTTCACCCGCGTTTAAAAAGTAAAAAAGAATACATATTTACTATGTTCTATTGTCATTCCGCTTTCCCGCGACGGCACGCACGCTAATGTATTTTTCATAAATTAAAGTAGTCTATATATGTAGCCTTCAGCTATCTTCCAGTGAAAGTCCCGTCAAAATTGGTCCAGCCGTTTAGAAAATTAGCACAGCCAAACAGACAGACATTTTTTAAATTGCATTTTCGTTATAGGTATCGTGTATACTTTCATATACATTGAGTACATATTTTGAAATCATAAACAGACACTTCAATTTTATTTATTATGATTACTATCTATGATTATAAAAATTAAAATAAAACCTTTTGTGGTTCGACTCAAAAGGCAACGACACCACTTTCACTTTTTGCTGTATAGTACATAAGCACCGTCTTGATTTGAAGAATGTACTCGTAGTTACGGTAAGACACTTTACGAGGTAATCTAACATAATCCTCAGGGATAGCAACGCGTATGTAATCGACCGCGTGTAGGACTTCAATTGTAGTCTGTTTGGTACTTCCCTATTATGGAAGGGAAATTGGTGAAATGGGTTAATGTACTTCATGGGCCTCAGTAACTCCTTAACACCATGTATACTTTTGATCGTTTACTATCTCGTTACAATGTAAAATTGCAAATATAAATACACAAATACGAAGAGAAATCGGTAAAGTCTCGGATTAAATATAGCAGTTCATTATAGTTAAGTAATCTTTACATGAGCTAGTACAGTGATGGGATAAAAGTGGATTACCTCACCGGGTATTCCTTTGGCATTGTCTTACAAGTCACCTGTACATTGTCACGGTAATAATGGTAATATTTGTCTGTGTCTCATAGTAAGTAATATCTTAATAATATCGTAGTATCTTAGTAATATTGGAATAATAATGTCAATTGCAATTTTAAAATCGCATCTCATATTATACACCAATTTTGTATTTTTACAAAGTTTATCAAAGGATTAATATCTACTACATTACTATTGCGACTAGTATTTTTTAGGAAAAACAAATTAAGTAATTGTAATTTGATTAAGTAGTAAAAAAATTACATTACCACAAGCAAATATAGCGTAAAAGCTTAGCCTATCCAAACGCAAACTAAACAATGTATGAGCTGGACAAGCATCATATAAAGCAATCTAATCCAGAGTAATCTCTTGAGCATATTCCTGCTTACGACATCCAACGTGGCGGCAATATTGCCCCCGGTCGACCTTCCATTGTACTTCTTTACGACAACTGGTGCGTCGCTCGTAACCTCGCCGTGTTGCTGTCGTAAACCTTAGAATGTTGAAAATAATATAGAAGACGCGTAGATATTAATGGGTAAGAAATAGGTAACACAAGTGCTTAAAAATTGTGTTATGCGGAATAAATCTATGTTACAGTTCTATATTGTAAGGATGATATAACTTGATTAAAATAGCGACCATATTGCATGGGTGTGCTGTCACCTTACCAGTCTAGTATGGGGTTCTAGGTTAAAGGGTTATTTATAAAAAAAAAACCAATGACCAAATTCAATTTTGTATAAGACTCATCGTAATGTGAGAAACGTCGAAAAACATGGTCACACCTTAGTACAATAAGATCAGACATTTTTTTCGCAAATGCGCATTATTGATACCTGAAAGAATCAACAAACAATACAAAATCAGCATAAATACATCATTGATATCGATATTGATACGAATTCTGTATATTTTTTATATTCCAAAAATCATAAACCGAACAGACCGAACTGCGCAGACACGGCACAGTTCAACGAACCCGCCAGACATACCTTTTTAGAGCTACGGATAGATGGGCAATAGGTTTCGTCTTTATCACTTCAATTGATGGGACAATCCATGTAAATTATCCTGGAGAATAACTTTTCATTATAAAATAATTAATTGGTTAATTGAAAATTTATTGACAATTAGCATGATAATGTTATCTAGGTAAAACCGCACTAAGAATATTTTAATTATTTTCCTTTTATAAAACATATAATAATGTTATCAGTGACTAGATTTGTCAAGGTTTTACAAAATAAACCACGGACAACGGAAAAAAGGTCTTTCTTTCGTGGAATAAAGTAATAAACCAATTATCTTAAACTATCCGTATGCTATGTATGTATCAAAAACACATTTTACTTTTTAATTTTATTTGTACGATACTATAACAAAACGATACAAAATTTAAGTATGTATAATTTATCAAAAACATTCTTAGTTTAACTGATATCGCCATAAACTATTTTAGGATTAAATAAAATAATGAGCTCCATGCTTACAAATTAAAAGTTCAATATTGTGTGGAATACTCAGACGTAAGCATGTCTCTCCTTGCGAGTTTTTTCCTTTACCGTTGAAGCAGTGAGAAATATTTTTAATATTTACTTAATCACATGAACTGACGATTAATTAATGACTTCGTTATACCTTATTTTTAGTCGACGCCTCAAAATAAATTCTCCCAGAAGAAAAGTACTTTGGTAACAGTGGTCTTAATCTTACAAGTTGTAAGCATTCAGTTTGTGTGATACTTTTTATCATTATTTTTTTGTAAATAAATAAGTACCTACATAAAAGTGCCCGGATTGAAGGTAAGGTGGGAACTCGAGCGTTTTTAATTTCACCATGACTAATGGGGAAAGGAAACTGATCTACGTACCTATAAAGTTAGTTCCACCCCCGTGATAAATAGGTAACTTGACCTTGGTGTTGACGTTGAACGCGATTAAATTTGGCATCGGAGCGATAGGGGAAGAAATATTATGAGTAATCAGGAAAGACATAGCGTGGGATTTAGGGCGATTATGGAGTTCAGCGTTTATAAATAAAGATTTTGAAAATTATTTCTTTTGAAAGCAAGGGATGTAGTGGATTAAAGGTTATAAATATAAGTACCTATCCAAATATGTATATAATTACACGCTTGAATGAGCGGTTACTCATACGAAACAACAAAAAAAGGTTAAATAGGTATATAACGCACAGCGTGTGTCTAAAATTGATCCTGAGAGGAGATAAAATTCAAGGACTAGTTGACTTTTTTTTCGCCGATTACCGCCGTTGAACACCCTCTTTAACAAATCTACGCTCATGGTTAGGTTTATAAACTGTATTCGTGATCCTGAAATAAATCATAATGTCATATGCGTAGACTCAATGACAATCAGAATATCGGATGGCGCATTGCAAACCGCGCTCGTGCGAGCATCGAAGCTGGCTCCGTTAGCAACTCGATTTACCTTGACCCAATGCACGTAAATGCTATACTTTCTGCATTATTAATAAATTAAACTCCAAGAAAATAATGTAAATTTAAATAAGAAATATTTTGCATAGCAATTGGGAAAGCTTGTCAAATTAAGTCCTTGTCTATTTAACCATTAGCTCTCGTGAGCGTGTATAAACAAATCCAAATAAAGCAAAAATCAACGAAATTAAATCAATACATGTGTCAGTCAACTAAATTAATTATGTAGTTTTTAAAGCCAAGTTTATTTTAACCAAATACATACTCATATACACGTATATCCGTAGGTTTATCATAAGTTTAGGACATTTTCTGCTCCGAATTATTTACATTATTCCTATCAAGACCCTACTTTGTTCCTACGCACGTCTATAAGCATTTTCGTAATATGGAATTTGGCTGTTGTCTCATTGACTAGTACCTAACACCAAACGAAATGAACCGAGCCAAATTTTCTGAAGACAGAAGTGCTAACATCGATGCTGTAATCTAACAATTTGGTGAACAAATAAATGATTTTGATTTTTTTTTTGATCTAAGAGCTCTACAGTAGCGCCTTTACTCAAATATGTAGGTAACTATATAGTTTGTTACGCCGATAAATTTATGATCGATTAATGATCGATCGATATTTATGTGACGATTGTCACTATTGGATAAAGAGTAGGCAGATTAAGTTAAGCTACCACTAAATCAGACTTCCTATTTTAAAATATCGAAAACATTTACAACAAATTTTATACCTTTAGAATTTAGATGTAGATGAAACGAGAGATTTTAATTGGACTCTCAGCGGCCTGCTGAACTCAGGTGCCCCAGGAGGACTTGTTTGATTTTCGAGGACCTACTTACATTTTTTTGTGTCCGTTCTTAGTATCAACAACAAATTTGCAGCTTTTGGATATCAATTAATTATAAATTCTACGTAGCTGGGTCGACATAGCTAAGACCATTGAAAATTCTTATCAGATTCCTATAAACTCATTTTAAAATCTAGTTAAAACGGTATCGATGAATTTAGTTAATATCTATTGATATAACATATAACAAATGAATAATGATTTTATTGACGTTTTAAAGATATTATTCTGTGATAATGTGTAAACCTAAGTGTATTATCTTAATTAAAATAAATAATATGATTGAGTAGATACTTATCTACTTAATTTTAACATCAATAATATAACACACTCAATATAAACATTATATTTGATAAAAGACTTCAGATTGTTCGAATAAAACTAACAATGTAACTCTAAATTGAAACAGTATAACGCCTATAGCGCTGTGTACCAACGTAATGGTTGATACCGAACTTTTGATAGCAATGTCATTAATAATAGCCGCGAAATCCGCAGTTTGGCCACAGCTAGAATGACCTAGATTTGCCGCAGCGCTGGTATACAAGTAACTGTTCCCAGACTTGTACACAGTAATGTATACCAGGGCTATCAATCTGTAATTCTATTGTATACTATATATCTATTTTTTATACATATATAATAATACCTAACGATAAGACAGACGGGTTACCTGATGTAAGGTAGTCACCGCCGCCTATGGACCGCCATAGATATATTGCAACACCAGAGGAGTCGCCAAGGTATCGCCGGCTTTGAAGGAGAGCTCTTATTGCATTGAGCTGAAATAAATATTTATAAAATTTCACCTATACAAAGAAACAAAATTTCTGTGGTAGGTATTAAAAAAAAACCTTTAAAAAATTGTATAGCTAAATAAATTTCGATACGAAATCTATTTAGATAGCGATTTACTAATGAAAAATTCTACTTGCTATTATTTGTTATTATTTGTTACAAAGAAAGTAAGTAGGTAATTAGAATGAGAAAATAAAATAAATTAGAATTTCGTTGAAAATGAATGGAAATATTACTAATTATTACAAAAATTCTGTATAAGTACGAGTAGGTTAACAAGATCTGTAAAGGAAAATGTTAGTAAAATATACTTATTACATCAGCTGGGAACCCTATTGTATACAGATTTATACCGCCTTGTCTTACAACGAACCTGTTAGCGGACGGCATTAAGCTATTCATGATTCAGAAAAGGTATAAAAGAAAGGTGTCTGATAGACCGGTGTTCGCAAATTACTTTCTTAACTGATCTCATTAATAAAAGCTGCAAATAGACTGACTCAACGGACGTCTGCGGTCGGCATTAGCTTTCAAGTGCGTATATGACTTGTCGTAAATGGCTTATTATAACGCGTATTCGCGGTTATCGTCTCCCTCAACTTTGAGAGCCTTCTTTGTAGAAGCAATCTAGTCGTCTGTCGAAAGTTTTCAAACAGTCTGAAGGTCTTCCAAAGAAATTCTGCAACTATAACATAATTGTGAAACCGTGAAGGAGTGGTTGAATTATTCATATTTGATATGTTGTACGCGTGAGGAAGTTTTTTGATTTCAACCTCAGCCATCTATTAAGCTTAACATTTCTTTGATTGCAATCCTGAAACATACAGACAGACAGAATTATAGTTTGAAAACTTATTTAGTACTAATTCAAAGCTTTCTTAGATTTTTAATATTATAAACAGGTACGATTTTCTCGCCTTTCTCGTTTGTCGCCACTCGCTGACGTGGAAGCAAATAACTCTCTACTGTACTGTCACGGTTTTGAATGTGAAACTACAAATTTACATACCGTGTACCTTGCCGCCTGATGGTCCCTTTACGTGCTCAACTCATTTAAGTGCTTAAAGCTGTAAACGGGACATACATACGTATAACCTAGTTATGTAGTGTTTATTTTTAATAAAACATTTTTCACAACATATAATATTTCTTCTTTCTAAAAAATATCTAAGTAGAACCGCACATTCCGAGGGGGAGATTATTTGGGTCTAAAATCAATAAAAAAGAAAACAAACATCAAATCTTTATTGCTACAATAACTGTCAGGTGTACTTAATCTCATTTTTTCATGTAAACAACCTAAACAAAGTAACAAACAGATAGTTTACCTGAAAGGTCGATGCTGCCCATAAACAACTGTCATATCGGCGAAAACAACAGTTATGTAACAAAAACATACCGGTTATATAAAACTTGCTTGTTATTTTGTTTTAGGATGTATGTACAGCATGGCAGCTTTCGGTCCAGTCCTTGGGTTCCTGCTCGGTGCCTACTTGCTCTCTTTCCATATGGACTCATTCTCTGGTGCCATCATATCAATTGGTGAGTTTGTGTGTGTTTAAAAATCCACCATACTTTATGAAAACAAATATTGCTCTATAATACGGCCCTCCCAAGTTGGGGATTTATCTTTCCCAGGTTTTTTAAAACCCGTTATTACAATTTCGTAACGTTATGTTACACTATAGGTAGTAAGTTTTATAGTAACGATTGGCCGGAATCGGTTTCGTCAGTAGCACAGCTGATTGGGATCGAGAGGTACACATGGATCAAAGGGTCACATAACATCAGGTGGACTGCAAGCTTTGCTTCTAATACTTATAGTCAATAAATTATGCTTGTCATCATTGTGTCTTTCTATTACATTATTCAAAAGCGAAATCCTAAAGATCTATATACTAAAGGATTGACCTCTATTTGGATAGACAGTACTACTGGCTGGTAGATAGAGACACGCTCGGGATTCTGATAAAAATAAGCTGGGCCATTGAATATGAAATTTCTTCGGGACAACCCCAATTTAGATGGGAAGTCTAGATACAAAATCGTATCTATCCGATGTTTTCAAAACAATCTAAAATAATATGTGTATCTTGTTTTGTTACACATTTGGGGCGTAATTACCTACTGTTTACTGCCTCGTTCACCATACCTAATGTGCGAGAAAGATGGTCCTTTTTTTAAATGTTATACAAATATTGCCTATTACCTTATGTAAGGAACCATTTGTATTATTTCCAAAATTGTTTAGATAACATAAAAATTGAGAAGTGTTATTTTCGACTCTTTTGCGTTTGTGTTCTAGTTATTGTATTGTTTGTGTTCTCTATCGTAAAGAAATAATATCATTTGCATCCCGCTTTCAGATCCAGGTGACCACCGTTGGGTGGGAATGTGGTGGGGTGGCTTCCTACTCTGCGGTCTCCTGCTCATCTTAGTCGCAATTCCCTTCTTCTCTTTCCCGAAAGTGTTAGTAAGAGAGAAAGAAAAGATACGTCTGGTGGAGAAAGCGGCGGCGGCGAGTGGGTCCTCGACCAAAACGCCCGCTAAACCACAGACCGACATCAAGGATACCGGTTACGGGAAGGATATCAAAGGTAAACAACCTTTGCACTTTAACAACGATTTATTTAGACTCGGTTTACGCGGACTTTAATGAGAGATTATTTACTATTTGTATTCCGACCCGTGTTTGCATAGGGTTTATAAAAAATATACCAGTTTATGGAGAAGGATAAGACAAAAAAATACTGTTATTCGTGAAAATTGTACCTAACATGTCTTTTTGTATTTTTGTATACCAAATGTCAAGATTATAGTTATGAGTCTAAAAATCTCACGTTCTTACCGTATATCGAAGTCCCATCAAAATAGTATTCACATTGAAACAGATGGTACTTAAAATTGATTTATATCAAAATAAATGCAATCATTATAGTCATCATTACCATCTGGTGGTAGCATTAAAACATAATTATACACCTATATTTTTTGCATGAGTAAACAAAACAACTCATTCGACTCATTACATTCATATCATTCATTACATTGGTATTAATTCACTTCGTTCACATCATTCGCATCAATTCCCTTCATTCATTTCATTTATTTCATAATTAAGTGAATTACTGTCACTGGAATATACGTACAACTAGCTTTATCCCGCGGCTTCGCACGCGTAAAATTACATAAAAAACTTCCTCTTGGATCACTCTATCTATTAAAAACCGCATCAATATCCGTTGCGTAGTTTTGAAGATTTAAGCATACAAAGGGATATAGGGACAGAGAAAGCGACTTTGTTTTATACTATG
>DWMA01000277.1:0-12420 GCA_018252035.1 Urbanus sp. 3 SS-2014
CGTGGGTGCCATGGACAACACACAAGACAAGGACACACACCCAGACCAAGAACGGAAATTTAAATTCATCATTCAAACTTCCGCCTAGCTGGGAATCGAACCCAGGACCTTCGGATTAGCGGTCCGGCGTGTTAATTATTGCGCCATCCGGGTCGTCTTATTAAAATCGGTTTAGCAGTACCTACCCCTGTTACGTTTAGTGAAACGTAATAAACGTTCCTCGTTTAAATTTGGACTCATACATCTACATGCAGCGCTCCTAGTGGACCGTTTAGGTACTAAAAATTTACTAGGGAAAAACGGGCGTAAACGATAAACCGAGATCGTATTAAAAATGTAACAAACTCGTATCTACTAAGGTACAGTTAATGTAGGAATCTACCTAATCGTATATGTTTTTAAATAATAAAAGAAACGTAAATATTTCTACGTTATCAAGTAATTTATGCTCAGTGGCGTATTTACCACTTTACTATTTATTATTTGTATAGATTTAACAATTTACCATGGTCAAGAAACGGCAAATTAACTTTGATTAGCTCTTTTTCTAACTTTCGTAGACTATTTTATCTTAACAACCTATTTTCGCTAACTTCAGGGGTAGCAGAAAATGTGATTTTCTGATTCCGCAGGTGTCTGTGTGGCGCGAAACTAAAGTATTGAGTTGCAGGGAGCGGTGGCGGCGGATAAATTTCAATAGCCTACTGTAAATGGCGGTAAATGTCTAGATCCGCCACGGGTACTCCTATATCCCACGAAGTATCTGTCATGTTTTAATACTGTCTCAATAGTGAAGTAGCAAACCAACATGCAGTCCGCCTGGTAAGTGGTCACTGCTGTCCACGGACATTTGTGTCAACCCCTAAAAGACATAATGCAACCATCGTGCCACCGCTGCCAGGTGTGTAGGGTAGGTTCCCGAACCTTTCTCATAAAATATAAATCATTTTAGCCATATTACCGGCGACATCGCCGGCGTGTCACGGAAAGCACAGCTAAATACGCCGGTGAGGCTCCTAGATACTAATATGTCTCAAATACACTAATAATAATCTATCTAATACAGAAATAAATCAGGAAAAGTTATTAATTAGTGGCAATTAAGTTAAGTAAATAGACCAATTAAATTTAATTGTTTACCTTGCTTATGTAGCACTACACGTCCATCCACGTATTTTTACAAAACACACACGAACGTACCGAACATTATATTTATGAAAATATTTGCACGAAATAAATTAGAATTTACTTGATGTAACCAGTTACCGTCGCGGTGTATTAACTGTGGTTCAGGTTTAGTTAAACAAATACCTTATTGCAACACTCGACGAAGTCGGTGACCTAAAATAAATCGATGAATTCCTGTGAACTCTATCGTTCTAACAATAGAGCAAAAAATAAGCAAAGTAGCTGACTATACAAAACAATTGCACAAGAATACAAGAAACTACTTCTTACTGTAATATTGCGAGAACGCACAATCTTGTTAACTTAACTGGGTACAAATGTACAATCGCTTATTTCGCCAAGATCGCTATTTTCTTACGTTAGTGACGTAGAGACGTTTTACGTTGACCTACAAATAATATGTATATTGTTAGATTGAGCACCATAAACTCAGTAAATTATATTTATAAGGTTCTACTTAATAAAAATCTGCATTCTTAAATACATATTGGAAATCAAAATTTCAGTTACCTACTCACGTTAATAAATGAACTTTACTTATGGACCTTATGGTATACCTGCTAATTAAAATGTTAAAAATCTTTCTAAATAATTCTTCACCCCGTAAGTGCTGAATGCAGCCATTACATTATAGTCACGCATACAACATGTATACAATGAGTCGAGCAAGATATACAAGCAGGCGGGCTACTTGATGGAATGTAGTCATCGTCGCTTTGGAGGACAGTTCTTTTTGGCCCTTTTTGAAGAATCCCATTCCATAGCGCTTTAGGCTTAGATCAATGTTAGTAGGATCCTACAGCTATGGCTTTAAGAGTACCTCAGGAGGACAGTTGATGTTGATTGAACCTCACCTTTCAGCAATTGGTGGGATGAAGAAAGGATGATGACAGGATGATGAGGCACCAGGTCAAATAATTCTTGGAACACTCACTATTGTTTATTGTTGTTGCTGTATTTCACTATGTTATTTTTATGAACATTAAAGTGTAGTAAAGAAAAAGGTATTATTATTATATTTAATAGATATGACAGTCATAAAAAATATCTAAACAGAAGACTGATTTGAAATAATAGTGATAAAAAAAAAGATAAGTAAAAAAATAAAAACAAATAGAAAAGGGCTTTTTATGTGATGTATATAAAAGGAGGTAAGACAGGTATCGATAAACTATGTGTTATTTGTGGTGATTTTGGGAAGGATAAGGGAGTTTGGTACAAGAGTATAAACTGTGGGAACGTGGCACATGCTCTGTATTCGGGATATTATTCTGTAGATAATTATTATTGTGTAATAGACGTTATTGGAAGTAAATTAAAAATCATGATTTTATTTTTTGAATAAAATTGTGTTATAAGGTCATTTTGAAGTTATGTGGACCGCAATGCCACCGGGGTCGCCATACCGTCATGTGACAGTTACTCTAATAAGTGTCCCATACGACACCTTTTAAACCAAAATGTACATATTAGTAGATATGGCGTTGGTGTCTGCGGAGTCAAACCTTAAAGGGCTCTACCACCCTTTTCATTTTATTTATGTCATTCATTATATGGGTCTCTTTAACGAAGCTTGATAGAAAAAATAGTATCAGGAAAATTATAAATGAGCAAAATAAATAAAACGGTTATTTTGAAATAAAACTGACTTTGTTTTTAAAAGTACCTAATTATTTTTTTCCAACAATTTTATTATTTTTATAACATAAAGAAATAAATTGTAAGTAAACAAAATGATCTAAGTACATAAGTCATTGAAGGTGATGTTTTTGCTGCAAAACTAGTTTATATCTAAGTGGCATTGGGTAGGTAACAAAATACCCTTGAAGTTTGTTTCACTATAAAGTACCTAATTATTTCTCAAGCAGTAGGTATGTACGACTGCAAGTAATATAGGTACCTATAAAAATATAATTACTAAGACTTATTATTAAAGTGGTTTTATAGCATAATAGCATTTTTAATTAACAGTGTGGTAGGTATCCGGTCTCAATTGCAGTAGGTTTCTAAGTTAATTTCCGAACGTTATTGACTAAACATTCCATTTTAACAACGGCGTGAAATTAAGAGTACATAGAAGAATAAATTGAATGGTGGGAGGAAAACAAATTGCCACTGAATTTGTGTGTTATTTTGTTTGTAAACAATTGACTGCAGTGGACCTTCGAATAAAATATTGAAATAAAATTAAGCTTTTAATAATTTTAGATATTATTGAAATCTAGTTGTATTGTAGTTGTACTGATTTGCGATAATTTTTGTTGGTTTGTTTTATGCTAAGAATATCTTGTATATACCCACATACAGTTAGGTAACTAATGATATTTTTTTAGACTAGTGATTGCCCATTGATATGAATTCCGCCCTCTCACTTTTACCTTCAAGATTTATATCCGAAGTACCTACTCTGTAAGCGAAGAATTTTAGCTATTGTCAAATGACAATTTGTCTCTTCCTCTAACGTAGAAGCAAAACATTGGCGTAAAAGAATGCCTGGAAGTAGCTGTACGTAGCTCCTGTCTACCTACATTTGGGCACCTTGGTTGGCTATGGCCTTCTTAATTTGAAAGTAAGTCAGTGCTAAGAGATGGACGGAAATATATTGACTACGATGATTTTTCTTTATTAACTAGAAATATATAAGTAATTTTAGTATGCAGAATAAACGACATTTGGTTTTTAATTTTATAAGTGTCAAACCGGTAGAGCTTTGGTAATTATCGTTCATTCACCTGAAGCAAGCTTGTTCAAAATCTCTATACCTACAACTTATTTCAAGGACGTGCTGAAATCCGCTTAAGTTTTTTATTAACTTTATTGAGCACTCAGGTATTACGCTATAAAATAAAATTAAAACTGTTATCGTCATCGATTTCAATTTTATTTTAAAATGATTTAAAATGTTTCTTTTTCATCCCACAAGGATTAATTTTCAACGGTTTTTTTTTAATTAGGATAAAATACGAAGATACCTAACAATATAAGTAATTGTAATAATAAAACTGATATAATTTAAAACAAAGTAACTAAAACTAAAAGTGAAATTATGTAAGAATATTTCATACTCACTAATGATTGCGCCTTGCAGGAATTTCCTAAACACCACTGACTTAGCGGAAGCCGCTGTCGAAACGTTAGTACAGCACATTGTTTAAGAAACAGTCAAAACTCAAAATATCAAATGAATCGTTGGCACTTAGTTTTTCATCGGGAAAACTTTGAAATATCAACTCGAACATCGCAAATTACATAGAGTAAACCATCCACGTTAACTTTTACGCTAAGAATGTTGCGGCAAGTTGTCGGAGCGCAGTGCGTGCTTGTTCAATGTTTGTTCACGGTAGTTGGTGCCGTCGCTAACGCCCCGTCGTGGCCACCTCGGTCAACTGTGCAAGTAGATTGCTTCGTGAAAATGAATTGTGTACAATTTCAATAGGCCTAAAGTTACGTAGTACTACGTTACACAAATTTCAGTCGTTTCCCATTCGCTGTTACGTCAGGTTAACAAATCGAAGCGAGTGTTCAACGTAGCTCATAGATTTTGGTGCACCTATTGAAGCGCGCCACGCCATCTGGCGACGTAACAATGCTGATGCAGTCTGCTCATTGTTCTGCTTTTGCTTTGTACTTGTTTTCAACAAATTATATCGAAATTACGCGCACTTACTTAGTAAGTGAATTAAATGAATGATTACTTGCATTTATTTAGTTTCCTGACAAATTGATTTATTGTTGGTTGAAAAACGTGGATGATAAATGAATGCTTGGGTTGTTTGGTAACAATCAGCCAATAGAAAATGATGATGTGGTTAGTAGCAATGCGGATGGAAATGGCGGCGGCGGCAGTTTTTCTGTCGTCAGTAATTATTACGACATACTCTGATAACTATGAAAACATGTTTTACAGGTAGAGGTACATAAACGTGGTTGCATTGAGTTTCTAAATTACCTTCCGCGCATTATTGACAAATTGTATTTTTAACATGAGCATAACATCGGAAACACTTTTTGCAAAGAGCAATCCTGGGTATTACAAAATCATTCACAGTCATACATTTTATAGGTTTTTTGATAAATATACAATTTAGTTCAAGAATTATATAAATTTAATAAAGATTCAGTAATATCTGGTTGTCTCTACCATCAGGAGCGTTTACTATCCTTAAATTGGTGATACATAGTACATATAAAAGTTACAGAACATAACCAACATTGTTTTAAACAGGCAAATGACCTACATACGCTGAAAATAAAATATCCTGTCGCATAAGAATTGTTTTAAATTTTAAAATTTATGTCCGCAGAACTTGCCGAGTAAAAAGTAGTTCAATGACTTAATTATCTACAAATTAACGCGCGCGTTATGACTGAAATGCACTGTTTACACTTCTTTTGTAATATTACGCAACAAAAAAGCAGTGAACTACAAGGAAGTTTTTTTCATTACATTGTAGTAGCAAATGTGAATGTCCATGTCCCTTCTCCCCCGGACCCCTGCTCGTAGCAGACGTGTTTAACTTGTTCCCTTAATCGTTTTAAAACAGAATTAAACAAATATTAAATTCCACATAAAATATTACGAAATAATAGGAGCGCATAACTCGTTAATAGTGCTCGGACTCGCAGACTCAAGTGTCACCACTGCGCGCTATTGGTGAGTGAGAAATTTACGTCATTCAACAAACAACCATCGGATAATAGCTCACCTACAGCACACATACGCATCAATACTACGACCACCTGTTGCCTGCGCGTGCACATTGCTAGTGAAGTTCTGCTTGCCTGGTAACCACAGCGTACCAACGAATAACCACGGACGGTAGCTCACTCACAGCACACATTCGCATCACTGCGACGACCACCTGTTGCCTGCGCGTGCACTTTGCTCGTGGATTTCTGCTTGCCTGGTAGCGATAGAGTACAATTGCTCCCCGTCACTGCATTTGCCGGCGCGCCGGTATTCACTCATCCAATAATGCCTCTACGACGAACCCCTCCTCATGGATTTAATACACCGCCAGCTTCGATATCGCACTGTAAGTCCGATTCTAACTTAAGCAGCCCGCCCTCAACTTTGCTTGCTGAGCCCAGTGTGTCACGGGAGCTAGCCACGAGCGAACCAAACGTAACGCTTCGGAAACGTAAAAGAGAGGAGTTTACAAGGGAGGAAATGCTAGAGATGTTCTCAGACCTGAAAAAAGAACAAGATGAAAAATTCACAGCCCTTATGAACAAAGTCCAGAGTGGTATAAATGCACACACAGAGCAAAATACTAACATTTGTAACTCAATTGACTTCTTGTCGCAAAAGTATGAGGAAGTGATTTCTAGACTTACCATGTTGGAGCAAAAATCGGCTTCGGATGAAAAATATATACAATCTTTAGAAACCAGACTCGAGCTTATGGAACGTCGCATACAAAGCTCCAGCCTCGAGGTGCGTAATGTTCCGAAAAAAAATGGTGAATCTAAGGAAGACCTCTTCGACATTATAAAGAAACTAGGAGAAGCCACAAAGGTCCCAATCCAACCAACTGAGGTCCGCGATATTTATCGTATTAATACCAAAAATGAGAATAGTCAGCCTATAGTTGCCCAGCTCACTTCTGTCACATTGAGAGACAAAATTGTCAGCTCTGTAAAAGCCTATAACAAAAAATATTCGACAACTAAATTTAGTACCACAAACCTAAAGATAGAAGGACCTCCCAAGCCGATATTCGTATCAGAGAGCCTTACCATCCAAGCAAAAAAAATGTTCTTCCTGGCTAGGGAATTCGCCAAAGAAAATGAGTACAAGTACTGTTGGACTACCAGAGGAATTATTTATCTACGGAGAACGGATGGAAAGCCGGCAATAAGAATAAACAGGGATAGTGATTTAGAAGATCTCAAAAAGAAATGACTATTATATGAGGTTAATATTATATGGTCTTCAAATAGTTACTTCTATTTTTCTTACTTTTGTTTACTTCTCATGTTTGTTATTTTTGTATTAAAATCTAATATATTTTTCTACACCTTGCATGTTTTACACACTCAACGTACCAATACACACATATACACCGACATATTACATAAAATAATTACACTAATAATACCTATCACCTATAACACACTAAAACAAACACTACTACACATATACATACACGCATACTGCCATCATAATACATCTTCTCTTACATACTGTACTATAAAACATAAATTACTTTATTGTGCATATTTTAAAAAAAATAATTGCATAAAATATACAATAAATCTCCACTATAAAAACTTATCGCTACAATTTAAACACCTCCATATAATTACGTACACAATATTACATATAATAATTACATATGAATTGCACCTAGTTACTGCTGTATTAAAATATGGATAGTACAAAGCCCGACGTTTTCAATGACTTCATTTTATCAGAAGTCGACAGGACTGGGAATGCAGAATGCATATTAGTCATGGATCCTAAAATGTGTCGTCAAAGCCTAAATATCACTCAACATACTAATAACCAGTCGCTTTGTATAATATGTGTGAATATACGCAGCATATATCGGAACCTAGATTTGTTCCTGGCATTTATAAGCAGTATTGATATAACAGTAGATGTTATTGTATTGACGGAATGTTGGACTAACAAAAATAATCCACTGCCTACGATCAACCATTATAACATGTCATATACTAAAAATTACCTCAACCAAAATGACGGCGTGGTTGCTTACGTCCACGAGAATATTCTGGCTACATTTTCAGAACCTTCTATAGTTGAAGGGAACTGTTTGCTGATAACAATAGGAAACGAATATTCTATCCTTTGTTCATATAGACCGCCGTGCTATAGAAATCCTATTAATTACCTTAATTCTCTTGAGTTAGTCTTAAAAAATATCAGCACAACTAACATTATACTAACAGGAGATATCAATATTGACATTTTGCCAACCAATGACCTCACCGACAACGCCCATAATTATCTCAATATAATGGCTATGTATGGACTAGTACAAGGTATTAATTACCCTACCAGGATCAGTACTTGCATAGATCATATTATGGTCAAAAGTAGTCATGACTGGAAATGTGCGGTTTTTGAACAAATATTGACCGATCATTCGCCAATAATGTTGTATATTAATAAAACCAAAATTTGTAAAATCTCTTCTGTCTTTAATAAAGTAAGAATAAATTATGATAACTTACAAAAACAACTTAGTAACGAAAAATGGACTGATCTTTACCAAATGAACAATATAAATAACGCAATGGAACTTTTTATTACTAGACTTTCGTCACATATTTCTAGCAATTCAACAATAACTAAACACAGAAACAACAAAAAACCACTTAAAGCATGGATTACATTTGGTGTTGTTAGGTCAATAAGAAAACGTGATAAATTATATAAAAAAATGAAGAAGGATCCTAAAAATTTAGATAAAAAACAAAATTATATAAAATATAGAAACGTATGTAATAAAATAATTAAAACTCTAAAAATACAATATTACCAAGCAAAACTAGAAAAAAATAAAGGAGATATAAAAGAAACGTGGAAAATTATAAAAGATGCATGCAACCTTAATCAAATTAGTCAAACCAAGTGTGAGCTATTAAGTATTTACCCAAACCCATTAGATTCTCTAAATGAAGTTAATAGTTTTTTTACATCTGTGGGAAAAAATCTAGCAGATATAATCCTTAATAAATTGAATACGACTGAAAAAGAACTCGCCCGAAATTGTAAATCCACGAACAAACCGTTAAATTCCTTATCTCTATTCCTAACTGATGAACTGGAGGTAAAATATGTGCTAAGTTCTCTACGTACAGCAAGTGCACCCGGATGGGACAATATAACTACAACAACCTTAAAACAAGTTTCTTCCTTTATTGTAAGTCCTATAGCATACTTGTGTAACTTAAGTTTTGATAAGGGGTTATTTCCTGATATTTGCAAAATAGCTAGAGTATGCCCGATCTACAAAAAAGGTGATAAATGTAATCCTACGAACTATAGGCCTATATCATTATTAAGTACTGTATCTAAAATACTTGAAAAATTAGTCAACAAACGTCTTCTAAATTTCCTGGAAAAAAATAATCTTTTATCTAAAAACCAATTTGGCTTTAGGAGAAAAATATCAACTGAAGATGCAGTACTTTCACTCACTACCTTAATCAAAGACCACTTAGACCATGGTGAACGATGCATAGGAGTCTTTTTAGACCTGCAAAAAGCCTTCGATACAGTGTCCATTCCAATCTTGCTGACCAGACTTGAAAGCATAGGCATTAGAGGCGTAGCTCTAAAATGGTTTAAAAGCTACTTAACCGATCGAAAGCAAAGAGTCAGAGTTGGCGACATTGAAAGTAACGCTGAATTCAGTAGATTTGGACTGCCCCAAGGGAGCACACTAGGCCCATCCCTATTTCTGATCTACGTTAATGAGTTATGTAAAATATCACATCCAGGAATGGATATTTTAATGTTTGCTGATGACACTGTTCTATTTTTCCACGAAAAGTCATGGCAACTAGTAGCTGAACTGGCTGAAAATGGTCTTGCTAAAGTGACTGTATGGCTGGAGGATAATCTTCTATCGCTTAACGTTAGCAAGACAAAATATGTTTGTTTTACCAAGACTGCATCAACTGAACCAGCGACCGACTTGAATTTATTAATTCATACTTACCCCTGCAATCGCCAGACTAACAGTATGTACAATAAGTGTGCCTGTGAAAAAGTAGCTCGTACTGATAATATCAAATACTTGGGTGTGACAATTGATTCTAACTTAAATTGGAGAAGCCATATAAGTCATCTGTCTAATAGAGTTAGGAAAATCATTTATATATTTAAAAACCTTCGGACAATTGCTAACACTACCCTTATACTACAAATCTATAAAGCCCTTTGCGAATGTATTATAAACTACTGTATCTGTATCTGGGGTAACGCAGCCAAAACACATCTTCTCGCTGTAGAAAGGGCACAAAGAGCGGTTCTTAAAGTGATTATGTACCTACCGTACAGGCATCCCACTACTGATGTCTATAAAAGAGCAAATGTCCTCTCTGTAAGAAAAATGTTTATATTCCAAGTGCTTAAAAGGTACCATGTTAAAATAGTACCACACTTGAAGCAGACAAATAAACGCACTGACAAGCGTGTAGTGGACGTGACGATTGAAGGCCTTCTTCACCTCACCGACGTTCTCAACCGCAACGATCCCGCGCACGGAGATCTGCTTGCGCTTCTCCGAATCCGTTTGTACGCTCATTTTTACTCCCACCTTCTCGGGCAACACAGTCCTCTACAGCTGCCGAACCCTGACTGATCAAATGTGCCGCGATATCGGTCACCTTGAGAAGGTCAAACACATAAGCGGGACCGCTACGATCCTGCTTGGTACTGTTTTATACCACGTCTGTGCGGCGGCTTACCCTACATGAAAATAAAAAATATATTTATGTTCAGTTTCCGTCCCAGTCAAGTAATTATTTGTAATAAATAATACACACACCTTTACCTATAAATATCTACACACAACAAATAACTTAAATGTCATGTCAATTGTCACTGTCAAAATTGAAAAAAAAAAGACTATAAAAATGTCAAAATAATTGACGTTGTTAATCAAAAATGTCAAATTGATATATTGATTGTTGAAGTTGACAAGCAACAAACGGACAACCTAACTGTCCGGAAATTATAGAAATAATGATAAAATATAATAACTCTACAGCTTTAATAATCGCAAGGAAGTAAACAGGAAACGATTAAAGTAATGTGATAATAATGATTTAATTATAATGATAATTATACATTATTCATTAAGTTTAGCTATCGTGATATAGTATACTTACCTATTACCTACTAGTTGATTCCTGCGGTTTCATCCGTGTTAAAGAAATAAAAAGGCATAGGTACATATTTAAACATTCTCGTTTTTGTAATATTTTTGTCATAGCGTGATGTTAGGTATATAGGAAAGAGGCTATAATAATATAATAATAATATTATTATACATACATACGGGGAATTGAATTCCCCGTGCTACTAGGAATTCGATTCCCCGTGCTACTATCGCAGTTTAAAAGTAGTGACACGGGGAAAAAATACCTCCCAACAGTCGTTTCTGTTATGTAAGTATGTTGGTCATTTCTGTGTCTACAGTAGGTACAAATGCAAGCGTATGCTTAAAAAAAAGCGTATGTATAAAAATATCGGAGAAGGAGGTGGAATACGATAGGAATATTGAATTGGTATTGACTGCCTTACAATGCTGAGTATCCTGTGAAACTGTTCGGCCAATAAATCGCCTTTCCTCCATCACAACACTCGCCGAAGAAGAAGAAGTTCCATTCTCATCAATTAGAGTCATGGCGGTCCTTCACTGTTTAATTTATGAAATCGTTCCTGCCTGTAACGTGTAAGATGTGAAATGAGCTTCTTCCTGACGTTCCACGAACGCGCTATGACATAGGGTTTTTAAAGAAAGGTGCAAAAAGAAGAGCTCTCCCACAAAGTCGGCGAAAAATTGGCGACTCCTCTGCTGTTGCAAATGTCCATAGGCGACGGTAACATCAGGTGGCCTTTTCATTACCTTAATTGCATAAAAAAATGAAAATTAAGGAACAAGTGTGTTTGGCGGTATCTATCTAAAAAAACTATAATTGTACAGTTATTCAAGATATACAAAGTCTATACTTTTCCAGTAGTAAAATTTTTGTAAACTTCGTAAACATCATTAATCGTTGACAACAAGCAACTACCTATTGTACTTCACCTATCTCCGATATTTTTAATTTGCTTAAAGAACCCTTGACCTTTCTGTGTATGTCCTTCTACCTAATAAAGACAGTGTTAAGCACTAAGTACTGTGTTCTGGCTTGAAGGGTTTGGTAAGAGAAACATACTTATTCGAGTTGTTCCAACTTAGTCCTCAGGGGTAGCAACGCATTTGTGACCGACCTCAGGTAGGACTGTGATCATATCTGGGGTTGATTACAGATGTCTTGGGCTGCGATAGCCACTTACCATCAGATGGACTGCATACTCATTTGCTACGCCAATGTTATATTTATGCCTGGAGCAATATTCCGCCGTTACATCTGGGCAAACACCCTTGCCAAATGTGTCTTGCCTACACAAAATATCGGTCTCGCGCCGCCATTGTTGATATTGAATTTATAATAAAAAAAAAAACAAATAATTAAATATTTCTCGTT
>DWMA01000278.1:0-12407 GCA_018252035.1 Urbanus sp. 3 SS-2014
GGTGTTGCAAATGTCCATAGGCGGCGGTGACTACTTTCCATCAGGTAGCCCGTCTGCCTTATCGTTAGGTCTTAGTATAAAAAAGTAGATAACACAGGGTCTGAGTAATATTGGGGCTAAATTTCCAGGTAGGTAAAATATTTTAAGAAATATATAAGAAAACAGGAACATATTTAAGGACATCAGCCACTCCTTACACAGTACGTGTACCTACAGTAGTGATGTAGTAAAGTTCTGGAATAGATATAAGTTTAATATAATAGGTACCTGTAAATAATGTAATGCAATAAATTCTCGGTTTACAGCAATAACAGAAGCAGTGAAATTATTGAAGTAAGCGTCGAATATGCTCTCGAAGCTGTAGAACTCGGCTTCGGCAATTTGCGCCACTATCGTTGCTCGTGTTCCCTGCGTCGGACCCACGCGCATTTCGCAGCTCATTTGTCCCCCTGGCGCTGCTTCCATGACGAAGTATGGGAGAGCCACTGGTTTAGACTTATCCACGTACGAAAGCAGAACTTTATATCCCCCTGGCGACACTGAACTAAACGACAGCGAATGACCCATAACCCAGTTACTATTTGAGCCTTGCTTCACAGAAATACAAGCGCCTTCGAAACATTGTGGAAGCCTGTACCGTGCAGCGTTGTGTATGTACCGCAACAGGCCTGGATGAGCAGCGCTGGCGGGCAGCGCATCGGGATCCTTATCTCCGTCACAGACGCGGCCGATGCGCGAGCCCGACACACCAGCTCCAGTTTTGCCACGATCTCCTGCCGTGGACTTAGAATCTGCTACACTGGAAAACTTGCTCTTTAGAGACGGCGGTGCGTCGCCTCCAGCAATTTTGTCTGCCGGACAAGGTTGAGGAGTATCTTTTCTTGGAGAGTTCGATTGTGAACATGGATTCGACTTTGCATGTATGGTCTCGAAAAGAACCATCTTTAGTAACTTTGAGAAAGGTTTTGATGTAAAGAACGGTGGCGAATGATCATTAGCTTTCATTATAAGTTTGTAATAATTATACTATAGTTTGCATATTAAAACACCTCAGTTACAAAAATATGTCGACAAAATATAACAATGATTACTAAGTATGTCAAAATTGTCAATTCCTATTATCTTTAAAATTAGAATCACATACAAGTCACCTGTATGTTTGCTAAAATAACACTTTTTTCTATAAAATTATATTAAGACTGAATTTGTTAAGACAAATCTAAGTAGGTATTAGTAAATATAGGTACGTACTTATTTTGTCCATATAATTTACCTACCTAAAGAACAAATGTGTACGAAGAAGGTTTAAAAATAATTCGTTAATGATACCTAAAAAAGGACCATGGATCATATCTGGACCATATGATTTCTGGCCTAGATTATTAATATTCAGTATCGCATAAATCACAGCATCATTTATTTATTTATTTATAAATTTATTGCACCTTTAAAATAAAAGTTACAAAAGGTATAACTTAATACCTGATGGCATTTTCCACCAGTCAACCCCGGGTGAATGGACAGTTTGTGGCAGGTGTCTATATAACGAAAATATTAAACTAAACGTAGATAATAGTACGATACATAGGGAGAAATATACATACATACACTAAATAAACATGCAAATACTTACTAAATACCTATATATATATAAATATATATTATTTATATAAATAGACATAAACCATATATATTATAAATATAACTTACAGGTGATTATGAAATGGTAGAGGTGCTTAGTCTCGGACAAGCTTTTTGAACACGGCTTTACTGGGAGCTTTCCTAATGTGGGCTGGTAGGGCGTTCCAGAGTAGTACAGCCTGAACAGTAAAGGAGTAATGAAAGATGGATTGATAGTCATCCATATTTTTGTGGTTCGATTATTTAGATTACTATTCGATCCGATTTTAATGTTTCATTAATGTTTATCGCCATCCCTAATAGAAGTACCTACCTACTACATAGTAACTACAATACTAACTAGAGCTAGTACTAGTGTTCTTAGGTTACACTCGTGTTAAAATGTTTTACACAAACCCTATTTCACTTTGAAATAATAATATTTGTAATAGAAAGATATTTTTCGGAACAATCTGCGTTGCTGAGTTGTAATTCGGTCTGCCATGCAAGATTCCTATTACAATCGTTAGTCAGGCGTAATCAATTAATACATGAAATAAGTATCTTAGTACAATTATGTAAATAATTATTTAAATATATGTTTTCGATCATAGATTACTAAAAATATATTCCAGTGGGAGTTAATTGAGATAAAAATGTTAACTGTTAGAAGAGGTCCTATAGTTATTCAAGTCAACTTGAGCAAAAAATATCTCCAAATTGCCTATAATACCTATATACCTACACAAGATCTATTTCTTAATCTTTGTAGTTTTGTCTGCAACTAAGACCTAATTTGTTATAGAATACTAAAATTACGCGATAATAAAATAAACGTTAAAGTTTTTATTCATCTTCTACTTTATATGTAGAGGATATAAATAACACAAAAAAGATAGAACATAATTTGATAATAATAAAGCCGTGGAAATGTTTTACTACATTCGCGTATTACTTATGCATGCCGTTTATACAATTCATTAATAAAATATTTAAATATGTGCGATTCTACCTATTGAATTATAAATACTGATTTCTTTGTCAAGTTCAACGAAGCTGTTTCTTCAACGCTCACTCAATTAATTATGGCGGCTATTAGACTTAACGACTAACAATTACATTACATTATAAGTATTACGCATCATTGTTCGAATGCAATAATAAAATAATAAAACGAATATTGTAACGGCCTATGCTTATCTTTTTATTAACAAATTGAATAAGTTTCAGTTGTACAATATAGTCCGTAATTTTTCTTTTTAAAAATTTTACATGATCTGACCAGGCTGATATTATTATTAGTATCGTAAACATAGCTGTTAATTTTTAATTTGGCGGTCGAGTTAATAATCGTGCTGCAAAAAACTAGTGGAAATATAACATAGATCGTTCTGAATGCTTCATGATAAATATGTACGTAATTCTGGCAATCGGCGATGAATAAAACTATATACAACTTTTTCTGACCTTAAAACCTGTACACTTGTATACATAGTTTGTGGTAAAGTCCCAATCATTGAAACAAGCTAACGAAATGGGCAATATCATTTTCATAGCATCCAAACAGAAATAAGGAATTTGTAGTTAGTTGAGTGGTCCCTTAACGGTGAGCCGACCGGATGTTTACCTCTCGGATCTTAGAAAGCTTAACCACGCACTTTAGAGGCATGAGCAATCGTAAAACATGACCGCAGCCAAGCGTTTAACATCTCTATTTAATTTTGAATTTCCTACCTCGTGAGGTAGAAAGATTGTCGGTGTTTACTTCGTACTTGCTTCTACGTTGGAATTGATCTTAACTTTCCTCATAACAGCTTTAAATTGTGCATTTTGCAAATCTTTTCCAATCAGATGTACTAACAAGAAGTGTGCTAAACATGTATAAATTGCTGTTATATTCTTAAGCGTGTTCTCTAGCAATGATAATGCAAAACTATCTGTGGATATTGTGATCAATGATGAAATTGGCATTTATATATAAAGTTTAAGCAACAAATTAATCAGAGAACACATTAGTTCCTTTCTGTAGGTATTTGTGTTTTGTAGGAAGTATACATTAGGTAGAGTTGATCGATAGTCTGAATGTTTTAAGCATAAGTTATTTATTTACGTCACATAACAAAAGTTATTTATTTTAAGGCATATCGAGCTTTTATCGCAATTTTCGCGCAACCGACAAAACAATATTTTTACAGGTACACTGTAAAATAAATGTAGCTTATAATAAAATGGGGGCTATGGTTAAAATTATAACTACGGAATGTAGTTATAACAATAATGATACCGTGAATATTATTGCTGTGTATTCGAGCAATCCATTCGGGCCGAGGCTACTCCAGGGTCTTCTAACCGCAAGCGACGTGTCAGTTTCACCCCAAGCGACTCCCGGTTCTTGCATCGCGGACACCGTCGCAAAAGTTACTTTCAAAACCACTGTTTATCCTTATTTTTTAGAGATTGTAAACGTTGTGTAATATAATCTAGATTTTTTTGCTAATAAACTGGAAATACTGATGGTACAATTACCTATATAAGATACGATATAGTAGGTATCTCTCTATGCCTTTTGTCTGTATAAAATAATTATGCAAATCTTTATAATACACTTATCTAAGTCCGTATAAAACTAATTTGTTCTATCTTAAAACTAAATCCATCTTAAAAATGGTATTACATAAACACTTAGTTAAACTTTCGAGTGTAGCCCGCTAAGCAAACAGGTTTTAGTCTAGCTATCGACTAATCAATCATTAAAATCCTGTAATTTTTGAACAAGCAAATTAATATTAAGCGTGCGTCGGTTATTGTGTAGGCACTCGTACGTGTTAAGAATACGCAATAGTAATTGTTTTAATCCAGTAGCCCATTAAATATGACTTGTATAGCATAACAATAGTCGGGCATTATGCCGTGAGAAAATTTTCTTCAATAGGCAAAAAAAATCATTGCCAATGATAAATGCTTTGCTCGCGTGTTCTTTCCGTGGAAATCGGAAATCCCCTGGCTTTATTGTTTCTTGACACTTCCCTAGAAAACGAGAGTAAACACCGCAACGGGACAATATAATTGCTACCTTTATTTTAATGATTTTTCAAGATTCTTGAAAAACCAGACAATCTAGTTTGACTAATCTGGTTAATCTCGTTTCGATAATGATTCAAAAAACTTCCTACATTGTTATTGTGTAAAATCACGAGTATCAATAAGTTAGATATAAACATTACTCATCCCACGGCAAGCGAGTTTACTCTACGCGTTATAAACAGCATAAATATCAATAGCGACTTGAATTTTCTTTTAGACAACGAGAGCATATTCAAACACGCTTTATCTGTATTCAATGGGCTTAGATCGAATAATCAGAGATACAATGCGACATACGTTTGAAGTTATTATTAAGGCAGTAAGTGGGCCGAAGTCCGGCCGGGCATTCAATACGAAGTTAGATAGATATAGAGCGCTTATCTCGCCGCAATCGAGTCCGCATTGTATAGCCGCGCCCGATAATTAAGACGAAGCTTTTGACATTCGCCATATAGGAACACAATGACCGCCCCGGGAGCCGGCCGCTCGGATAATATCGCTCCCTTTAAACAATAACCTTACCGTATTATGATAAAATAATTTCGACGCGGCAAACATCGTGTTTCCTTAACGAGCCTCCGTGCCGTTTCAATATGAAAATAAAAAACAGATACATTCTTATGCATATTACGCGCATGTATTAGTTTAACTATCGTCTATAAAGTTATTTTCACATACCTAGTCTGTAATTTGCATAGGTATAGGTATAAGTTACATTACGGTCGTAGTTAAAATGCATAACTAGATTAGCCGGAGTTCGCGGCAATCATTACCTTAAACTAACAATTTTATCCGCGTTTAGTTTTTACGCGATGCGAGTATTTATTTAAAAACTTAAAACAATAATTACCATACATGTCTACGAGAGCAATTATAGTCATTAGTTATCTACCGTGGCTGACAGTTAAATATTCACACGCGATGCGAATATGTTTCGCGTGTCGAAAAGCGGTTAGGGAATATAAGAAAATTTAGTAAAAAGAGAGATTTGGTCGATGCGGAGCGTGCGTGGCGGGATTGTAATTACGGCCGGCACCGCCTTGTTTCGGCGGAGCTTTGCCTCCGACCGATATCATCAGACCTGCGATTTCCGCTCAGCTCACACCGCACCGTATTCGAGATTTTGCACCTAATTAAACACAATCGCCGTGCACTACCTACATACTCCCGAAATTACATACCTCATCATGTAGTTAAAACAACACAAATAAGTTGTGTGGAAAGAGAGTATCCTTGAAATAAGACGAATCGTATCGAATATTGAAACCAATATCTGTTTATTACATTGTAATTGTATATTGGTACTAATCGTCTTAAAGTATATTTTGTTGGAAAGCCCGCTTAACTCATCCTAAAGAAAGTTAGCTAGGTACCAATTATGTCTGAGGAACTCTACAATTAATTATCCATAAATAATGTTTGGCTAGACTCCTCATAATCTTTTCAGAAACAATTTATTTAAAAGATTTTGTTTCCAATTCTTATTTTTATTAAATTATTTGGATAGAGTATTTGTTTATAGCAAAGAAATATCCTGTAATGGGAAGTCGTCTATTAGAATTAAAACTAATTTGTTTCGTAATGCAACTCGATATGAATGTTCGCACGCTACGGTAATATTTATACAGGCTAGCCTATATTTGCATTTCAATTCTAGTTGACAAATCGAAATATAAAATCATAGCAAAAAATATTTGTACCCAGGAAGGGTTGGAATCTGAAGCATTTTATACAAACTTAAAGTACAAAAGTTAATCGATCAGTCTCAAAACGGGGCAATTAATCATTGCGCTTGCAAAGGGCCGGAATGTTTTATATTTCAAGTATACCGTAGTGATACACTTCTGACTTAATAATAGAGATCTTTAAAAAAACTGGTTTTGTACTCTCCTATTTTACATGCCTATTTCGTTTTACATTCATTAATTTAATACATATTACATATAATACAGATATAGAATAATCCCTATTTAAAATACAAATGTTTCACTTTTACATTCAAATTTAATACCAATATAATCATTGAGATAATATTATGTTTGATTAATTTAAGCAATTTATTTGTTTGTTGAATATAATAAGCGTAATTAATAGGTTTTATACTTATTATGCTAAATAATTACTAAAAACATGAAAATACATTGAACAGTACGCGTAAATACATCAATTATGGTTTAATACAATTTACATATGAATGTCATTTAATACCTTTTAAGCGCCACTAATAAACTTCCGCTTGTCTACTCCAACGAGTCGAGAGCTTTACCCGTTTTTGTTTACACGTTCGACCTCAACGAGGAATTCTTTTCATTGACGTACAATCGTGCAAAAAATGTGATCTAGATATAACTATTCGAATACAACGAATGCAACAGATTGTACTATTTCTTCAATTGTTCGATAGGTATCGATAGCGAGCTGGCGACGATTAAACAGTCTCGCATGCATAAAGTGCTCGCTTACACAGGATATTTTTTGCTCTACTTTTTATCGCTACACTGACATCATTGTGTTCACTTTCGTAGCAACGGAAACTCGCGTAACGAGACATGTCGTTGTTTTTATTTTCTTTTTGCAATATTTTACGATTTAATGATTGCTCCGGTTTGCCTTTTTAAGGAAATCGTTAATGATGCCTTTTACACTCAACATGTTACGCTTGATGAGGGATTATAACGGTTGGCATTCGGAGCGTACGGTTCCTACCGACGCGCACCTTTCGGCCGCCGCGTCGATACCTCGACACCGACCAGTGAAGGGCTGTCATATGAGATACATCGAATATTTCTCACAGAGAGCGTTCGCGTGGAATGAACATTTTGAATTAAAAACGACAAGAAAAAATATTGTAACAATACGTAATGATAAAAGGAGACAAAATTTACATACCCGCCGCTGATAGTCGTAAGATGCCAATCATGTTCGCAATCAATCAAGTGTTGAGATATCTCAATTTAGCTTGCACCCTTGTGAGCGCACCGCTCACCCTGCGCCAGCGCTTCGTCCTGTCTCAGAAAAACGCTAATGATTATAAATTGCTGAATTATGCAACCGAAAGCTCGTTATAACGACTTTTTAACTCTCAAATACTTATATACCTACATTTTCTTTTTAAATCTAAATTACATTATTATAAATAAGTCAAATGTTTAAATTGAATTCATAACAAAGTATTGACTTAATTAAAAGTAAGTAAATAAGTATTACAAGTAATTTTGTAAAATCACATTAAGTTTTCCTTTATAGTACTCAAAGCGGCGGCAGATAGTTGATTTCAAAAGAAGTAGGTATAAAAAATCTTTAAAATATCTTTATTGACATACTTTAGGTTATTTGTCAACTACAAGCGTACCTTAATATAATGTACTTTTTATGGCTTTCCTTATTTCTTAAGAATAATTTATGTGAATTTAATGTAATTGGTTTTTTCGGCAGTTTTGTTTATCGACCTAAAAAGTCTCCGAAGTTATACATTAATACGAAACATGTTAATAATTATGTTGTTATTGTTATTAAAGTAATTCAGCTCACAACGTCAGTAGAGAATATTAATTTTATAATTGTTTAATTATACAATCACTGCTATGAAAACAACTCAAACATTTAAAAAAGTACCTAATATGTTCTCATACATCTAAAAGTTTAGTAGGTACTAGGTATTGTTGAAATTGTCCTTGCAAAATCCTAGGCGAAGCCGGCTAAATTCAATTTAATAAGGTTATTTAGATTGAAGGAAACAGTAAAAAGAGGTAGGTAAGTATAATTAAGAATAGTGGTGTTAGAGCGACAGTTATCACAGGCAATGCGTATACTCAGGCGTTGAAAAAGGAACGCGCGCCGCTCCGCGAAGCGTGAATTTTCCACGTTCGATTTCAGGTTCGCGTAACTCCATTCGATAACTATTACACTTTCAAAATATTACGTATTATTCGGTAATGTTCATGTAATCACCGTAACGCCTAATTAATCGCAATTCTTGCGAAGCTCGAATGATTTCTGTTTAAATTATGAGCTTACAAATTCTAATCAGAAGACATTTGAAATATTTAAATGAACTTTCACTCGGTTTTAATTCGAGCATTGAGTGACAGTAAAGCTGGACGTAAATGGCGTTACGCAATGCGCAGTTCGTCATTGTTTCGGTATTGGAGCTGTCACGGCGCGCGCGTATTTAGCGTCAATCCTTGATAGCATCGGCGGCGGACAACTGCCCGCAATCAGCGACATTAGGAGATCTAAGGTTCAATTATGCAACGCGACATGACTCGGTCTCGATCCACGCTTATGTTGTTTCCACTGATATTAGTCTTATTACATTGACATTGTGGTTGCACATCGGACTTAATTAGTTGTTAGTTACATATTTAAATAAGTAAATGCAAAACAAGATGCCAGAATCGGTCGTTAACCGGTTCCAATCACTTTGTTGTTAAGAATTCAATATTTTATCATAAAAATATTTTAGTTATGTCTAAAATAAATATTAATCTCTCATAATGAACCAGTTCATTCAATCTTTCGCATTCATAATATTAGTTTTCTACATCTTTCGTCAATAACACGATTGTTGTTTGTAAGCAACAATTTACCTGGCGCATGGCGGAAAAAGTAAGAACATGAAAGCTGCGGTCTTAGCGGTAGGTACGGTGCTTAAGCCGCATCACGCTTTACTCAAAGCCCTGCACTTTACAATCTGACATTTCCTTTCGACATTTAAGCAGATTAGTGTTACAACGCGACTTCGGATTTTAATCCGACGGTGGACGGATCGCGGGATTTGCTCCGATTCCATCGTGGTTGTACAGTAATTGCCCCCCTCCGATAACAAAGTCAACTGACAATACTAGTCGCTCCGAAACGTTGATGAAATCTCGGAATGGTTCATACATTAAGTTACTACACTTGTTGTTTTTTGTAAATATTACAATAATTTAATCATTCGTATTAATAGTCATACAATAATTAATATCACTGTTTGCATTAATATAAATATTTGTATACTTTATGTACATATGGGTAAATATAATACCTATCAACTCTATATATGCAATCAGGCGATAAGTCGTTGAGCGCTTACTTCCTGGTAAGTGAGAAACGTTTAACTTGGTTTATTTACGGAACAAAAATGTTCATTGATAAAACATTTCACTCGGTGTAAAATAAATAGCACCACGTACACTGTAAGCAACTGCACGGCAGTTACACCCACAGTTCCGCTCAGAATTTATGTCGAAACCGACATTCACTGCGGAGAACATTCGCAGCAAATAACCTAGGCGTTAAAACAACTAGCACAAACTACTAGCGCACTTAACAAACAGACGTATCCGTATCAGATATAGCGTATCGAGACGGCAGGACATTACTTCTGCGCTATCGATAAAGCTCAACGGTAAGCGAAATAGTTTTGCCACGCAGTGAACATAAATAATTGTCATAAAGTAGATAGGAACTGATGGATGGGCGCCGCGCCCAGCGGCTAACGAGGAAACGGCCGAGACGGACAAAAAGCAGACGCAGAAAACTCGAGCATCGAACACTCGAGGTCCTTCATGTCGCTGCATAACAAAGTTACTTAACTATTTGCACGCATCGTTCACATAAACCCGTAGATAAACAGATGATGCGAACGCACATAACGCCGTTCCGCTATTTATTTTCACGCACTACTTGTACTGAGATTCATAAAAGCGGAACGCAATATTATGTCTGAAATAGGTACTAAGTCTTCCGCGGGACTTGTTTTAGTTGCGTATGTGACAACCTGTAAACATTATTTAGATTAATTTTGTCACATAAAATATATACGTATATGCTATAAAATAGCATTTTAATAATATTCGATATAATATATGTATATTATTTAATAGGTATACTTTGGATTTTAATCAGTACCTACCTAACTGGAAACTTTTTAAAACTTTATGACTCCAAAACTTTGTTAATTATTAGAATAGAGTTGTAGACGACAGCTAGAACACTGAAGAGAAATTGAATTCCATATAGAAATAAAGTGAGAACACGCCCAGCGCACAGCTTAATTAGATCATTTGTCTTTAAACTGTATTTACATACTTAACACGTCATTAACATTATATTTATTCTAACAGAGAGCACAAACATTTTAATTACACGCGGGTTTTTCCTTTTTTTCCTTTCGATTTGGATATATCTAGTAATCAATTCTTCTAACACTATCCATTAACTTTTTCTGGTAAAGTAAAAAGATAGGTAAATAAAAAATCTTTATCAATGTCATAAAATTAAAGTTCAACTTAGAATAATGCAAATTTGATGTAGTTTTCCTTTAGTATTTGTTATGTAAGTTAATGGATTGTACTACCTACTCAAAAATAAATTATTATCAATGATCCCAATTTGATTAATGATTTCACGCTGTTGTCACCAAAAACTTAAAATAGCTATCGATTGCGTAGATTATTTGTGGAATATGTATAACAAATGCTGATTTATTTAAATAGAGTGATGAAATGAATGTGGAGAGGTTGTCAGAGCGTAATCGGGCGGCGACGCATAGGTACAACATGTAGAGGCGGGCGGCGGACTGCGCGTGTGACACACGGCGCGAGAGAAAGCGTGCTTAATCAGATAACTCAGATTGTCAACCGAACTCGGGCTCCTGAAATCGGGTCGAATGTCGATATACTCGATTAATTAATTGACGGCCCGAAAAGTTGGAAGTAAGTGGTCTGAGAAGTTAAAACTGTTGTGAAATAAGCACATTGTAGAGACTGTAGATACGTGTATCATTAAATGTAGATAAGATCTATGTATATTACGTATTTATGCCACGTATAAGCTAAAATCGAAATAAGCTAAACAACATTTATCTATATTTCTGCACATGGTTGAATTATAAATATGTTTAAGTACCTTCATAAATATATACTTACGTCAGAAATTAAATTTTATGATAAAATCTACTTAACCGTAATGTTCACCCATCAGGTTTTAAATTACGTCATATAACCTTTAATGGGCATCAAAATGGCTCTGAATATTAAACAGTTCTCAAATTTTCGTTAAGAAAACAAACCAAACTTAAGTATTTTACCAAAAAACTTATACGCAGTGGAAACGTTATCAAAGTATAACACATTTAAAATGTGAAAAACATGCACATACATAGGTAATTATTAAAAGAGCGATAACGCTAAATCGATTCAGAGAGACTGTAATTCTAACTGAACATTGTTAAATAAAGTACCTACATTTCGTTTAAAATCTTGTATCGACATTTTCATAAGCATGATAAAACTAGAAATGCGCTTAGACAAAATCAAAAGCAAGTCTTGTCTTTGAAATCTTGCGTAATTTAGATATTTATAACAGTGTATCTCTGTCGTGACACAATGGCTACATTGTTCGCTATCAATTGCAACTTTAAAATAGGCACTAAATTACGTAAACCATTAGCAGTTAGACTCTAAATTAGTTGCTAAATGTTTATGAATCATTTATTCCTACGCAATTAATAAATAAGTTGTTTCTATTTACAAGTATGACATTACAACAAATGGAAAAGTGGACAAATGTGGTAATATAGTATGAGGTATGGTAAAAGATATAGGTACGAGTCGTTCCACTTGAGTCCTCAGGAAGAGCAATATACCTACCTGTGGCCGACTCCAGGTAGGACTCTTAATCTTATATGAGGTTGATTGTTGATGTTCACAGGCGCT
>DWMA01000279.1:0-12394 GCA_018252035.1 Urbanus sp. 3 SS-2014
TTTAAATTCGTATTTAATATTGTCAAAATATGACACTACGATCATAATAATACTTAGTTCAAAAATATTTTAAATCGCTGAAAAAGTAATATATAAATATTAAAATGCTGAAGTCCTTTAGTCTAACTACACGCCATTTTTATCTTCTGCGGGAAAAAATACGTAAAAAATATTGGCCTAAATTGATGTGTTACTCTACATAATCACTTTATTGTAGTCTACAATAACGGAGTCATAAAAAATACTAATTTAATTAATTAAATGTTAAATACACAATTCACGGAAATAATTTTAATTTTATTTTATTTTTGTGATTTTGCATAACTTTATAGTAATGTCTATATATTTGGTTAAAGTTTATAATATCATCCGCGTCATATGGACGTTTATCCTAATGCTTATGGAGTAGGTATTGCGAGAGTAGGTGGTGGTAGTAATAAGCAAATTGTTACCAGCTGACTGTAGCTGACTGAGCTATGCACCGGAGTAAGTGAAGTCACATGAACTCCACGATGAGTAAGGCTGATACTAGAGTGCGAGTATCTTAAATGATGTTGATATGATTTATCTCAATGTATCAATAAAGTATTCGGAATTGGGGTTCGCAGTTCGCTCGTTATCCATTTGTCCAGTTTTCGACCGGATAATACGGATTTTGTTATCACTGTCAGGTCAATAAAATCTTGAAAAGTTTGCCCGGTTTTCATGAAATAATCGTGTTTAATCACATTCAAATTGGACCAAATGATAAGTACCTACAGTATATGTGCAGTGTCCCCGTAGCCAAGGACTAAATGTCCAGTGCCTTGGACATTGTATGGGCAATGTATTTTAATTACCTATATACTTTAGTTGTAAGTATTTAATATAATTTGATATAGTGGGAAGTAAATTGTTTTTTATAGATAGGTTGCGCCAGATTTACACATTTTTTATATAAATATGAAAATTGTAAGAATATTGTCCGGTATTTTTTTTTTATTCCATCTGTCCACCCTACCTGTAACCCACAGGAGGTGACGATAATACCATGCAAGGAATCATAAATTAACGTATTTATTTTTAATGTTCTTCGGAGAATGCGCAACCTGCAAAAAGAATTTTGAGTGATTTATTCTTCTTGTGTATCAAAAGTTAAAGTAACTTGTTTTGAAGAGCTCTTTTTCAGTTCCTTTATAAATTATGAGTAGGTATGACTGAAGACAGCTTATTAAAGGATTTGTTTAGACTTTGTACGTTTTTTTTGTCTAGCAAGGATTCTTTTACTTAATATTGTAAGAAATACGTGTTGATCCTAACAAATATGTATATCGTTCAATATATTATAGCGAGATGTTTAAATAAATTTAATTTAAAATAAAACGTTGAATTTGAACATCTGTGTGAGACTTTGCACGTTAGTGTGTCTTATCACTTTTAAAATAATAAACTTGCTGCTTGTATCAAATATCTACTACTGAAAAGTGGATTCAGGTGTGTTATTGTTTTGTATTTAATAAATAAAGCTAGATGTTCTTAATTCAAATTCAAATCTCTTTTATTAAAAGTTTATTTATAATGAACACCTTTTTAAAGGCAATTTATGTTTTTGAAAAATTATATAAGTTTGTTGGCGTAGTCATTCCATCGTAATTGTATTGTATATTGTGACAGCATTGAATAGAGAAAATTACGAATGTTTTATAGGTACGTGAATTATCTGAAGCAGTTTAACTGAAGGCTCGAACGTGGCAGGAATTGAAATAAAGGCAGAAAGATAAAATAAAAGCAAAGAATAAAAATGCATTTAAAAGACGAAATAGTACCTACATAACATAATAGTAGGTAACTTAATAGATAGCAGTTTTATTAACTTCCTTTATAGGTGCATCATAGGTTCTTATACATACGCTACTTATTTGCGTAGAAGCTGTTTGGTTGTGGTTCTAGTCATTAGCAGAAGCCATTAAACGGTCGTGTTTTATTGATTTTTACAGGAAAAATGCCGTCTTAGCGGTTTTAACTAAACGGTTTATTTTCCGCGTAATGGGAACAAAGGTTTATGAGCTTTTCTTTTATTTCACGTTAAGAAGAATCTTTGTGAATACTTTGAAATTTGTGATTCTGTCGGATAGCTGATATTATTACGGGTTATAAATAATTAATATTCTGACCATGACAAGATATTCCGCTGCGATTTAGCATTGATTACTTTCGAAATAGTTGAGATAAATTAGTCTTAAAAAACTGTCATCTTTGAAATAGCGAATGAATGGTAACAAAGTACTTTTACGTGCTCGACCATTGCGACACCGTGTGTCGTAAAAATCAACTGCCGGTGTCATACGTTATATAAAGTACCTATAGCTAACAGAAGTATGGATAAAAGTAATAAAAGTGAATAAACTCAAATGATCACTGCATCACGTCATAAATTCCGTTATCACAGACCAGTCGGTAGACATTGAGCTAGTTTTATTGCACTATTACACTTGGCGAATTAGTGTTACGGAGTAAAACTGTGACTAAGCATGAAATCATATGAAATCATATGCAATCTATGTTAACAAGGCTCGCGCGGAGTTGATTAGTACATCCTATACGCACGGATTCTGAGCCTTTGTTTACAAGGCCTGATCAGCGAAAGAATCAGAACGTAGCGTCAATCTGATATTGTTACTATTATAGATGTAATATGAATCTTATAATATGTTTTAATTTAATAGAACCTTTTAGAAATAGTTCGACTCCGGAGACACCTTTGCCGATTCTACTGTTGCACCTAACACTATCATATCTAACAAATTAGTCAATTTCGCATTAAATTTGAATCTACTTATATTATTTCCATCTATTTATCCAATATTCTTTTGACATTCATTCCTGGATAGAACCCTGAAGCTTTTGCCAAAAGTCACAAGGCTTGGCATTCATATAGGTAATATTGGTGTATGTTAAACAGATAGATGTTGTTACCCACTATCTCGATTTAGTCCCTTAGTTGCCTCCTACAACAATCGGGAAGAGAGGGAATAGTGCTATTCAAGACCTACACGGCAAAATAAATATAATTTGTATCAAATTTCATAAAATGTATGAATTAGGTGTCCAATGCACTTTATGCATTAAATGATGACAAGATTAATCTGGTAATCTGTTTGATAAGCATAAAGGAGTTACGGACCACACCCACTCCAATAACGTCATTCGACAACAAGACACTTATCTATTCATTAAACTCGTACTTATACGATGAGGTCGATGAGTTGAGGGGTTGTCCTCGTATTTTGTACGGTACTCTGCCGGTAACCAAGTTTTTTGTAGTGCATAATGTACCAAATTATAAAATTTGGTACATTACGTACAAGAAGATGCGGGCGAAATTTGTAGTTAAACAAATTAAAATGAGAAAGAATTACAGAGCAGTATTTATTATTATTAAATAATGTTATAGGAATAAATTGCATTTTTATAGAAAATAATAATCGTATGATTAAAAAATTTCTTACGCTCGTACTTAGTATTATCTACTCACTTTATTAACTGGGACAATAAAGGTGTCGGAATCATATCGGCACATGTATTTAAATAGCATTCAAATTAGAATTCGATTAAGTTCACATTAAAGTGGTATTTTCAGGTACCAATGAAACTTGTATTCCAGTATAAATCTAACATATTTAATTTAATCGTCTCTGTAAAACTAGGGCTGATCTAATGTGATCTGGCGCAAAAATACGTATGACTCTTATTATTACGCTACTTAACGTAAAGGTTAATATGTAGAAGGTATAACCTAACGAGCTCGTTAGAGATAATAGATAATCAGGCACAAATGAGGGTGCGTTTGTTGATGCCTGATACGACTCTCGTGTTGTTGTCATAGTTACAGTTAACTCCTTCCACTACTTATTTCTGCTTGATAGATTGTAATCAACCGATTTTATTTATATGACTTAAATGATATAATCAATCTTTTAAATGCAAGTTCATCTATGTACGTATGTAGGTATACTATGGGACTGTGTTTCGCGTTTATTGAGAATTTTATAACATTACTTGTGGTACTTTTACTTAAGTATATCATTTTCAAGAACTTATACTTTTCTTTAAAACCAGTAGATACTTAGGTACATATTATCGAAGTCTATAGCAACAAAGATTATAATTAACAACTCAACAAATTTATTATTATAGTTTCATGTACCTATATTTTGTCAAAATACGGTAATCAAGAGGCATTTAAACTTTAAGTAGGAAGTTTTTTAATCGACGGAGTTGTCAGAGCACTAATTTACTACGTTGTTGGAGGTAGGCGGCATCTGGTAGTGACCGGATCAGAACTGACTGACTTACAATGGTCATTGGGATGTCGATACACACGTGATGGTATCAAGGTAAACTCGACCTGGTAAAGTAATCGCACCTAAATAAAATCGCATTTGAAAATGTTGAAATACATTTTTGCGGATGAAAATTGAGGAAATTAGGTTTTATTACTATAAGTGCTTAGTAGGTCAATGCAATGAAATTTAGTAGTTTAGTGAAATTTTGTGGATAAAGTCAATATTTCTATATTTAGAGAATTTTAAGATTTTTTAAACTTTTAATGTCCTTGTTATGTAGTCAAAGGCAAATATTAAATACTAACTACTTACAACAGTTACAACTAATCCGAATGGTGTCATGTTTCTCAATGATGCAGTACATCGAATCTAGTTTTTATCAAATTTGTGAGTATAACGGTCGAAGGTAGGTAGGTACCTTGAATTGGTAAATGACGAGCCGGTTCCTGTCGCAGGGCCATCGAAGAGTCACCCACATTACCATATTACCCAAGACAAGACATGTAATGTCAATTATCCGGAAAGTCGGCAAGCCAACAAGAGCGTTCTCTAATCAAAATATGAAATAGTATGGTAGTAAATTTATTGTCCGCTATCAAATTTTTAGACATTTTTTGCATATTACCTATGTTTAAAAATAATAGAATAGTGCAAAAGAAAATAGTTTTGTCTGTCTGTTTGATATCTGTGTATTTCAAATCGCATGATACCAAAGCTGAGACTGAAAATATATTTAAAGTCCATTTACTCTTTATTTTATTAAAATCCATCTTGTCTATCAAAAGTTAAGTTTTATTGTTAAATGCGGGTAAAACCGTGGGCCACAGCTTGTATACATAAATCATAAATGTAGCCTAAAAATTGTTTTTCATAAATTATTTCTTTTTTGTGACCTTGAAGTAGTTTTTACATTTAAACCACATTTAAATATTAAATGATTACTAAGATAATTTTCATGATTAACGATTCTTAAAATTAAGAAACATTACCTCTAATTGTGTATAATAATTACCTACTACTATTTTATGTCCTATTCCGAATTTATTTAATGCACAATATGACCACTAATAATAATTATCTATATTGCATTTCGTTAAGGCTTTATGATTAGCCTTCAGGCTAACATCAACCTTAATTAAATAAATATAAGATTGTAATAAAATTAAAATATAGCAGAACTCTTTTAGGTTCGACTTCACTGGTGGCACCACCGCCATACTTATTTCTGCTGATAATTGAGCTGGTGTGAAGGGTGTGATAAGTTTCTTCTTGTCCCCAGGAAATCCGTGAAGGAATAATTTTGTGGCCAATATTACATTCTCATCATATCTAGGATTGATTACAGATGTCCATGGTGAGCAGTTACCAACTACATGGTTGTTTGCTACTTCTAAATCTTAAGAAAATACCTTATTGTCTACTACTACTACGTCTACCTTATTGTCACTACTACTATAAGTAGATATGTATTTGTAAATTGATATTCTTCAACAACTTTTGTAAACATTGTTACAACGAAAATGGAATTCCTTTTAGCTAATGTATTTATCAAACAATGAGGCGTATTAGCCATATTTTTTACGTTTACTATAGCATATTTTCCGTATATCTTGGAAGTAGGTGCAAGGTGAGAGCAAACAGTTGTATCATCTGTTGTGTTTTAATATTACCATTCATTTAATTTGTTCTCTCGAAGTGTGGAAGGTATATAAGTAAGGTAAATATATTGTCAATATTTCCAAGTAGTAATACCATATAAAGAATGTATTCTAAGAAAAATATGGTTGAGATTTCAACCATCGTTGTAATATATATAAGTATTTCTAGAGTACAATAAATAATTACGAAAAGCACTAAAGTCTATAACAAATTTTGTAATTTTTCGCCTGAAATCATATAAACATGATAATAAATATATTATTGTAGAGAACAAGAGTCAAAGTACATACGCGGTATAAAGTACTTTGTTGCAAAAAATTACATTCTTTCTTCCAATATAAACTACCAATATAATTTAGTGACTCTACATTACATTTTTACAACTTTAAGGTACAATCTTTTATTTATCCCAATTTTCAGTTGATCAACTACCCACAATAAGGAGATTATAGGTTTTAATACTTTTAACTGTAGATACAATTATTTTTATGAACAACAATTTTGCAAGCTGACAGCCCTGTGTACGATTACATCGATAATAAATCGTAACCTTGTTTTTATGTTTTGTAAATTAAGTGGAAGAAACGAAGGTATAATTTGAATCGGATCCAGCTGAGAACAAGTGGAATTAGCATGTGCTGACACTATCTCAGTTCCCAGCGGTGTCGGTGTCTGCTTTTGAATGTTGATTCGCTATCCCTAATTCTCATTGTCAGTGCCATGTTTATATTTGCATGCATCATGCAGGAATTACGTGGACTCTGATAATTTGTTTGCGTTGCAATTGGGTTACTCAACATGGAATTACTTTGTGAAGTTGTGGTACAAAGAGGAAAGTTATGAGATTTTTGGTTGGTTGGTGTAGTTATAGAAGCTAGGGTAAAACCGCTGTTGTACATGTTGGAATTGTAGGTTAATTTGGGGGTTTCTATTAAAATTGGCAACACATACTTGTACATAATTTTCAGGCATATAGTCGATTATAAAAAATATAACCCATACCCACAATTTGTAATTTTAAGCGTACTACGGTTTTACACCATTTCTCATATTATCTCATCCTTTCCCATTATTTTACATAATTATTTTACTTACTTTTAGATGTCAATTTTTACTTTTTCTTTACAATAGGTAAATACTTAGGAACAATGGATCTTTACACATTTATTTAACTCTCTTAGAGGTAGGTACTTATGAAAAACGAATAGCAAATAAATTATTTTCCAAGTTTCAAAGTTTTAGTAAATTATACTCTGCAATGATAAGTCAAAAATGTGTATCCTTTTGCTTTTACGACTTTTGTGATTATTAGGCCTACCAATAAGTACAAAAGTAAAAGACGAATAAAACCATTCGAATACGAATAATAATATTCGATTACGAACACTATTCGTCTTTGTCATGTTTTGTAATAGTTTTAAGGAAATGTCAAGTAGGTAAACCGTTCGTTATAATGTCTTTTCTTCTTCCGTATTTCTGTTATTTGCAAAGTAAACAATGCATTCAATTATTTTTCAATGTTATCACGTTTATCGACACGACTCGCAGTGCATCTCAGTTTTGTGGAAGGACTATGTTAATGTATAAGTTCCTGTCTTCTCGGTATGAGCGCATCGGACTTCTTGTAGATTTGTAAAGCTCGGCGCATACTATAGCCGCAGCAGGCCGCAGCGTATCGCATCGTAAAATTGCTTCAACGCACATTAGGAGACGCATCGGGCCGCAACGCAACGTAAAATTTGAATCAGGCGACTATCGACATCCACAAGGTGCAGTGCGCTTAGCTCTATAGTTACTACTTTAGTTTATTTATGTGTAATGATAAACAAGAGAGGATTTTTTTACTCATCATTATTCTAACGAGGGGACTGAAATCTAAACAGGCCGAAAATTTCCTACGATAAAAACAGAAAAAAATGATTAAATATTTGTTTGGTTTTGTTTGGATCAGCCAGTATATGTATATAGGTAATCACGAGCAATACGACTGTTCCGTGGCTACAGTATTGTTCAAATTATTATTTAATTAAAGTTTCTGAGTTCCGGTAGTAAGTTGGTCGCTTCTTAACAATTTTTCACACGCGAGACAATGAAACGCTGAAACAGATTTCATAACAAAGACGACAATGCACTACAAAACAATCCAATCAATTTCATAATTATATTTTCAACATTGGTAGCGCGACATTGGCGCGATATTTTTTTTTAGTTAATTACTGATTTTAGTATAAATGAATGCAGGTAAATATAAAAAGAATGTAAGAAATTCTAAAAAGAGATTATTTATTGATGTATTGACTATTTTAACAATGAAAAAAAGGTAAATAGGATTACCTACTATTTTTTTAGAGAATTACGTAAGGTTTATGACAGCAGGTACCTATATAACTACCTACCTAATATTACCTTTATGTACATAAAGTACACATAATTATATGTTGACGGATCGGCAGAAAATCTGGTCATATATATTTATATATTCAGAATTAAAAAAAATGGATCTTGACAACGACGCCACTTGTCTATCAGGCTAAACTACAGATATAGGTAATACCATTACTATAAAACAAACCTCAAAAACATTTTGCGTTTAAGTTAGGTATATACACATGTATAGATACATACAATAAAGACAAAGTTATTTTAAATCACTTATTATATTGATCTTTTTATTTCCTTTAAATTTAACTTGTAGAAGTGGGAAAGTTGTTAATGAAAAAGCTATCTGTAAAAAATTGTAATCCCAATTAGAACTTTACCTATTTAGCTGCGCACTCACGAATGACGGCGTTCTAATTAAAATCCCAAAATATCATTCAAACTTTCTCGACCCTCAGTGGCCTCTTGTATACACAGATTGAACTGTTAAAAAAATGTAAATTATTTTCAGAACTGGTTATATCACTATGAGTTTTATGTAGGTACCTGCTTATTTCAATTCAAATGTCATTTATTTCAAATTGGTGCATAAAGATATCTTTTAGAACGTTAACAATATACGTACCACCTTTGGAAGGTGTTTCTCTATGGAGAAGCCTCGCAAGAAAACCTCTATTGTTAATTGAAAACGCATTTAAATAAAATAAATAACGCTTCACACTCATAATCATATTAATTATTAACAATAAGTGTAAGAGAGTAAATATTAAATTATTTATTACATATAACATTGTTGGAAGGAAGTTAGTAAAGCGGTAGGCGTTGAATGGTAGAAGTCATCACGTAGACACGTAACGTAAAAGCGTTGGCCCTTTCAATGTGACTTTCTCTCTAACTCTTTGTAACTACTTGTCTTTCTAACCTTATTTCTATTAAATTATAAATAAGTATGTACCTATGGATGCGAGAATTAAGATTTAAGCAGACCACCATAATTTATTTATTGTGAAAAGTAATTTGTTAATTCTTATTTATTTTTATTTATTTATAAGTTCTTGTACACAATATATTGGAAGAAATCAAACGTTATAGAAATATAGTACAAAGGACTGCTTATTTCAAAATGAAATTTCTTCCAGCAGCTTTATTATTATTTTGGTTTTAAATTATTGCGTATTAATTATCCATTTTTAATTTAAAATAGGTATAACTTAAAAAGACAGGAGTCCACCGTCCGCACACGTATTCTTTTTCTCTAATTTGTTATCACAATGTACAAACAACTTAACACTTTTTTCTTAATCATTTAAAATATCGCAATACTTAAATTGAACGAGGATGAGGTGTAATGTTTTTAACACATATTATCATCAACGTGCGAATTATCAAAGTGACGCTTCTACGTTCCTCGTTATTCGTAAATACTTTAAACAGGTTTCGCTTTGTTACGTAAATATATTTGCAACGTCAATTTTTATGTTACGAAAATATTTGTATTACTTATTCTGCACAACACTTATAATAAGTACTATTGTTATTATTTACTGGCAGTGTTTATTATGACCCGAAAGGCGCGATGTTCATTATTTCGGTCTGACATGCAAAATTCAAAATGGGGATTTTTTAATTGTGATTTTTTCTGGATAGATATAATAAAGTGGTTTCATCACAAATAATAGAGTACAATAACATAAATATTAGTTACCTATTATTATGGTTCACCTATTTAAGATGTCTTTATTTATTAACATAAAAGTTGGTCAGTATTTATCTAACAACTTAGGTATGTGTCTTAGCCTATTATTGTATAGATTGTCATAGACATTAAGTTGGTGAGATTTAAATATTTCTTATTGAAACTGACCATAATCGCTTATTAATCAAATATTGGTAGACCCACAGTAGACCTAATTAATAAGTACGATTTATAAGATATATTTACAATACATATTATTTTACGTCATTACGGCGAAAGGACCTTATATCCTGTGTTGCATATAATAGACAAGTTAAAAATAAACTGTTAAAAATTGTTAATACCGTGAGGGAATGCATGCAAAACCCATGTCTAGACTATGTGATGGCTAGGGATAAATCTGCCGGGCCCGCGGAGCCCGAGGGATAAATGCTCGAATGCCCGTCTCTAGACCAGTTCCCGGCTAATGAGCGAGCTATTTAAAGTTCATAATATGCTTTATACTATAGCCTTATAACACAAAAACGTGCCTCGTAGGGGTAAACGTACTTGCTCTCGGGTAATGCAATCTTAGAGGGCTATAAATAGCTTGTAGACAAGAGAATTCGGTCTAGTTTTTACTTAGTGCGAGGAATGCGCGCTTCGCGTTTAGTTTAATAATTCATGCCTTCAATAAAATTGTCATGGGCCATTATTCTCCTTAAGGAAGCTTGTAAACTGTTGTTTTGTGGTGTAAATAATGTTAAAATATAATCCATGTTGTGATAAGTTCTGACAGAAACATTTTTTATACATGTACCTATGACATCTATGTATCTAAACAAAGTTTTTGTTAAATTGAAAGACTCATAGAAATGGTTTAATTTAGGTTAAATATCAAAGTCGGTATATTAGTCATTACTGTAATATTTTATGTAAACCAATGATTTATTCTCGTATGTATGAATAAGTAAAATAATTATGTTTTAAATTATGCGCAGCTGTCAGCTGTAAGGATGGTTTTGTCATAGAAATGTAAATATTTACTGCGATATATTATTATTAAAAATATTGACGACAGCTCTATTGTATTGAAGATTATCACAGAATTTTATATTAAATTAAATGAAAGACGTTGTGACTGGATCTTCTAGAGCATGATTAAAAGGCAAATGCCGCTTTTGGATGTGCGTAATGCAACCCCAGGTAGATTTAAGAGTCATATCAGAGAGAAGATAACACAGTTTTTATAAGGCACAAAATGGATGATAATAGAATGCAATATTGTAAACAGCAATTTAACTGTCGTAATGTCATACCTTGTCCTAGACATCGAAGATACTGCAATTTGCGAGATTCAATGAAAACAGGTTACTGATTGGCATGACCTTAAATTCTTTCGTGCATCATCAAAACTTTGTCAAGAAATAGCAGTAAAGGAAATATAAAATATCTTTCTATAAGTAAATTGATAAATTACTATTCATTAAATTCATCAGATTGTTCATTTCTTATCATTAATTAATTGAAGGTAAAGCAAGAACGTTGTTTGTGGCTTCGAAAACTTTCCTTGAATTAGTTTTAGAACGTAAAATAAAAATAGTGTTTGAACTTACTTTCATTGGACAATTGAGGAGATCATTTGCATATCAAATAATTTTACATTACAAATTTGTGTATGAACGTACGATAAAACCAATGAAAAAGTAAATTGAAATGTTGAAAACTTGTATTTTATCACGATCATTTTCTAAACGCATGGTGTATGATGTACCTAAGTGTAATATGTTATACCCCATTTTATTAGAAGAGTATTGAAATTTTATTTGCCCGGTATGGTCAGGGAAATATGCCGTCAATTTATTGGTGCCTCATTGATGAAGATGGATTTCCTCTCGGACTCAGACCAGTTTGTGCCATAGTCCACCGCACTGGCCCAGTGGTTATTGGTGGATTTGCCATACCTTTTTTTTAAAGGAGTTATTTTTATAAGTTTTCTCACGATATTTTCCTTCACCGTTAAGGCAAAAAGGATAAATAAATAATTTCTAATACTCACACATCCTACAAAATCAATGGGTGAATTTCTGGGATATGGGTCTACTGAATTTTGTTTAGAGGGTTGAGAAGAAATGTATTAATATCTAATCTGTATTGACATTGAGGTAACAAACAGTTTTTATCTCGTAAAGATCCTTTAACTTTAAAGGCCACCGCGTGCGGCACCGACGCCGTGCTCGCCACGCCCGCCGGCCGCGCCGACCCCACCGCCGCGTTGAACTGGAAATTCAATTAAAAATAACATTATTTATGTTTGTATATTCTTGTGTCAAGAGTTCCATAGACACGTAATGAG
>DWMA01000280.1:0-12381 GCA_018252035.1 Urbanus sp. 3 SS-2014
TCACAATGTAGGTACATGTTAAAAGATGAGCTGAAACTTGGTTAAAAGGCATTTTTCTCAATATGTCTTACACACAGACATTTATTTATTTATATTAAATCATATAACCCACTTGGTACCAACAAGTACCTCCCATAACGTCAATTCGTATTTAAGTAATTTTACGCCTAACATTTTTTTCGCAACATGGAATCTACAATGGAATTTATTATTATAGTAATTGATTTATGAATGTTTTTTTAAACTGAGTACAAAATTTGCTTGTGAAGTTTTCCAGTTCAAATAATAACTAGAAAATTGATTATTGCTTTTATAAAAAAAATGTAAATTACAATTATAATTTTCAATTTTCCATTACAAATATAACATAAATGTAACTTAAGCTTAACTTAGCGACTTTGTGGACGCGCCCTTACACACCGGAGCAACAAGATTGTGTAAAAAAACATCGTCGGTAGGAAGTCAACCCGAGCGCGACTTAACAATCTTGACCCTTGTAAGATTTATCTCATAAATATTTGTACGTATGAAATAAAATTTGATGTCATAAATATTTAAATAACATAAAATACTTTCAATTTGAACAAAATAATAAAATTGTAGTTTATTTTGCGGTTAAGTGTAAGTAGCTATTGTCCACATAAATTAAGTCAATCAGAAGTTTTGCGTTATTTTAATAGAATAATAATCATAACATAGGAACAGTAGGTTTAAGCATTAAATTAGACATACCTAGTATTTCATTATCATCAAAATGATACAATCTACTACTTAATGTTAATAATATTGCATCTACAATTAAGATACTCGGAGCTTTTATATATGGCCAATATACGAAAATTACCATAAAATACAGCACTCCTAAACCGGTAATCAGTAAATCCATAATAGAATTAATGTTTCGCGAATATTTGAATATATAAAATTTTAGTACTACAGCGCTTACTAGAATATTTATATCGTCTTTGTATTAGGTGTTAAAAATTTTGTTTGGCAGTGATTGTGTGGAATCTTTTAAATTATTGCCACTTCGACTCATAAAGAATGCAGTGGGTAGAACATCAATTGATAAATGCTACTGCATAATTCAACATACAATTAAATTCCTTTTATATACATGTACATATAACTAATTGTGTATTCTGTAAGGAAGTTTAAAAAAAGTAAGTATGGTAGGTATATAATAATACCACATTAACTACCTACGTTAATATAGAAAATATAATATGTAGCATTTCTAAAATGAATTAATTTCAAACTAGGAGATTCGTGCTCGTGACAACAAAGCTACTATGTCATAACAAAGGATTAAAAAAAAGTCAAAAAATTAAAAGAAAGATTACGAAAAAAATTACGTTACGAGTAAAGCAGGGCTTAAAGCATCAAGTAAGATGCGTCGCGGTCGGAGGTGGTTATACCAGGCGCGTAGGCTTAGCCGTACCTGCTTCGGCGCGCCCGCTGCCAGTCCGAGCTTGCCCGACACGCGCTCCGCACCTCGCACGGGATACACCCAGCGACCACGACCACCGACTGTCGAACAGTGCAACAGTGATAGACATGCAAGTGATAGCCGCCTTCCTCCTCGCCTGGCTCCTCGCCCAAGTGCGAGGCGTCATCCGCACGCCGCTCGAGGCGTTCCGACCCTCCGGCGAAATCCACGTCCGAAGACCAGACAAGCTCCCGCTCCTGCCGCACAGAAGAACAGCTCAACCCAAGAGCGGCCTCAAGGTCCTCTACCAAGTCGGTGTGAGTACTGAGTACATATCATTTCAATGTAATAAGTTAATGCGACACAAATATTAAGTGGATCACATAACCACCGTCGCGCGGTCAATTAATGTGGGCAATTATGAAGTCGATATGCAAGTGTAAATAAAACGGCTTTTACTCAATATTGCCTTGGAGCCGAACGGATGTTTAAGTTTGCCGTTGGCGAGCTCTCCAGTTTCGAGGCGTAACGTTTTATAGGGTCCGAAATAGGTAATCGAATCGGGCACTATTAGTTTTCGGAACATGCCGACGGGCGAAGGAGTTGCGAGATCCTGTTTTTGTAATCCAAACCGTTAAAACGAGTTCTCGATATTTGCGGTTTTAACCCATATCGCGTGTTACATATACCTACCTATTGCGTACGACATATGAAGATTTGGCGCGAAAGGTTAACGCTTTACCGTGACACACTCGTCATTGATATGAGATAAATAACATATTACAAAATACACACGTGATTCAATACTAAACACTGAAGCTATAGATCAAGGCGCTAGTTAATTTCCTTCCAAGTTTTATATTCAACAATCATCCTACTCCGAATCACTCATATTAAGTATCGTATTATTCTATAGCTAATAGATGTGACATATACTGTGTACTAATAAATATTTCGATTATACATACGATAAGTGGTTGAACGCATTGCATACTTTATCGGAGCGTGTATTACAGGCGTCTCGAGTCGTGACAACTGTCACGATGGGTATGAATTCAAATAGACCCCATTGATTTCTGCTTAATCTATTTGCAACTTAAATTTCATAATGTCAGCTCAATTTATGTGCGTGTAAAATATATTCACTAGGTCGTCTGCGATAGAGAAAATAATTATGCATATTATCATTTAAATGTCTAAGTAACGTCATACATATGTATTTATATAAAGTAGCTACAACATAAATAGTAACTTATAGACTTTAAGTTAAAGTTTGTTTAAATTAAAAATGTCTAATAGCAAACGTATATAAACGTACACAAAATAAATAAATAAAGATTAACATAAAGATTTATATGTATGACGTTCAAAATATTTCATCATAAAAGAGTTAAAGAAAATTAAATAAAATATTCTAGGTACATTATCACATAGGCTTGTAAAAGCATCGAAATGTAAAAGCTTCCTAAGAATTCACAACAAATTTCTTTCCGTTAAATATAACAGTTATGTACTAGTTTACTACCAAGAAAATTTATACTAAAAACGTCTAATAGTATAAATTTATATTTCATCGTAATCTGATCAAACTTAATAAGTTCGCGGAAGAATGGTAACACCCTTTCCTACGCGAGCTTTTTCCTTGAGGATTTCGAGAAATATCCCATATACGAATGACGAGTATGCTATTCGTCATTTATAATAAGAATTAAAAGGATTCCTCGAAGGGATCCACCCAGCAATTATGTCAATTAGACACAAGTAGAACAAAACGTCGACACATGGAACCCATGACATGGCTAAATCGTAGAATATTGAACAATGAACATACAGAAGGAGCTTACTAATGAATTTGTTTTAAATATCATATAGACGAAAATTTCTGCTATATGCACTATTAAAGATTTTTAAGTTTTTGCAACAAAATAAATAACCTTGTCATTATGACTACAGATTAACATTTTAAACTAAAATGTTGTTACGTAACCATAATTACATTGGCCTATACATAAATATTATGAGAACTAATGAACTAAGACATAATTTGATAATCAAAACTGGCATCCAGTAATAACAGAAGGTTTTTACGATATGCGGTTTTTATATTATTTTAATATTCTAAGAAATTAAACGTATCAGGAAATTAAGACCTACACTAGATATGTACCCATTAGGTAGCTTCGGAGTGTGCTAATTAATACGTTGAGATTATTGCACTTAAGATGAATGTCAAGGGCTCACCTGGCAACGTTTTGTATCTTAGATATTAGATACTAAGAAATATTGTATTACATTACCTTACAGATTTTCTGGTCCAACATATTAGGATTTTGCTCCGACATGTATGTATATCAAAGATAAGATGTATCTATGGCATTATCTAATATAAAAAAAGTATCTAAAAAGAACGACGATGTTTATTTTCTCTCCGAGACTGTTAAAAATTTGTAATGTTATGTAGCTCTTTCATGAGTTCTGTTTTTGAATATATCCATAACAATTGATCAATCGGATACACCTCGATGGGTAGGTACTGCTTTTACGTCTGTAAAATAAGTAAACTATTGGTCTGTCTATCCGGGTTAAACCTTAGATCTACGGGAGTTATCAAACTTAGTTTCTACTTCCTTATGATATATTAACGGTTCGTAGGTTAAAATAAAACAATATTGTCTAATTTTTCCAAAATCTAAATAACGTAGGCAGGTAAGTACATAGTGTAACAAACGAAATCGCGGACGAATCATATATTATCCACAATATAGATAGCATCTTAAAACATAATATGTATTGCTTCAACTCTGCTTCAACCGTGTAACCAATCGGCCGATGTCGGTTGTTATATCACTTTTTGCTCAATGAAATACAATAAGAATGTGCGATATGTATGTCACTGCATGACATAACGGTGATAGGAAATGCGTTAGATATATCAAATGTCTCCGAAGGCTCGAAAAACGGGAAATTGTATACTCAAACTAGATTATTGTAACACATCCATACAGGAAATCCGCATAAAAACTTGTAAGTAATTGATTGTTTGTAAAATAATTGCTGGCGACACTGCAATATCGTCAACTATTTCCTCTCTCGCGTCGTGTATTATAATAATTATATTTCGTAGCTTAATAAAAAAAATACGAAGCCACGGATGTCGAGTTTTGTATGTTATATTTTAAAAACAACGTTAATCATATTATTATACCTAATTTTAAAGTCGATTCAAGAAGATAATCGTTCTAACCTAGGTCCGTAATTGCGTGTATTCAATAATGGTTATACTTCGTCGAGGAGTTGATTTCGTAAAATGAGCTTTCATATTTGTGTTTAGGATTCAAGTTATGTTTTTGTTTGGGACTTTTTTAAGGATGGATTCGTAATATGGAGGCGGTTCTCGGCTGCGTAGGCGCATGCGTAACACGGTAGCAGCAGGTGTTCATTCACTCATTCTTATCTTGACAGTTTCGATGACTTACGGCCGCGGCTCCGTCCCGGCCAGTGTGTGCTATTTGGTAGAAAAAAAAACCTTTTTTTATGTCACTGGCCTTAAGCCCATTCGTAACGGTAACCGTTCTTTTCGGTCGTACGTCTCTTTAAGGAATGGAATTTAAAAGTTATCTTGTCTTTTATTTATAATTCTTTTATGCAAGAGCTTAAATCTTGACAGATATGAGCGTGTTGTAAGCCCCTTTCATTGACTTTGGTTCGGTAAAATGTTACTTGAATTTTAAATTATACGTAGGTAGCACATTTTTTAATGCGTTTATAGATTTTAAGCTTTAATAATGTATGTGTCTTTAATCAAAATACCACAACTGATTGTGGTTTTGTGTAGGTAATACATAATTAATTTTATTAGGGTAAATAATAACTTACAATATTTACCAAGTTTACGTAAGACAAAATATTTAAAGCTTAGGTACCACTACAGATAATTACTTACTGCGCAATTATAAATATTTTATACATGAAACAGTTATTGAATCTATGTTTTTAGTTAATTGGAGTTATATCAAAAATCCTAGTCGCCCTTCCGTCCCTTAATCGAAATAAAATAAGAGTGACGTCACAAGTCGCGCTATGTGACAACAGGAGTACTAAGCATTCGCCAATGCCATGGCTACAAAGAATCCTTTCAATAGGATAATGGCTATGCAATTTGGCCATTAAGATTTATTGTCTTCGAGGGACCTGGCTAGATAAGTGACAGGCGTCGAAAATGAATAAGATCACATCTTAGTATCACTAGTGTAGCCGTATGATGTTAGCTTGATTTTTACACATTTTAATTCACGAATAATCTTTTATGTAGCCAGTCGTTAAACCTTTGGGTTCATCCTCATACTTAGGGCAAGTTTTCCTAAGACCATGGCTATCTGTATCTACCTATTTTTATCTAGCCGAATATCACATAAATTTTGTGTGAAGAGAAGTGAAGTGGAACGATTATACCCATTATTACTATATTGGATTATTAATGATATTTAATTACAATCGATACAAAAACGACTAGACCGTGATAACAAAACCAATACCTTATAAAGTAGGCGTAGTAACAAAAAAGTTAAACAGTATATCGGAACACTAAATATCCGAAGCGACACAATCGGATATTGGCGAAGTGATCAATCACTATTAAAACGTTATTAAGCGACGTCGAGTGACGGGGCACTTTCCATCGGATCTAATATCCGATACACGTGGAAACGAAATTCGCAACCGCGGAGTCCATGAACGTAAATCAACTTAGAAACAGTTATATTTTTTATGAAATAATGGTATCAAATAAGCGTATCTGAGAAATAATTCTCGCCTTTGGTCTTTATTGAATGTAAAAACTTGAAGTAGCAAACGAGCTTGCAATCTACCTGATGGTAAATGGTAAAGTACATGTGTATCTAACTCCACATAAAACTTTAATTTTTTTTTGGCTTGAAGATTGTGATAAGATATATCTACTTATTCGAGTCTTCATCTTAGTCCCTAGGGAGAAGAGACGTATCAGTGGCCAACCTCTGGTAAGAAACTGTAATTTCATTTGGGCCTCTTACCATCCGGTGGATTTGCTCGTCTGCTACATCCTTATTCTAAAAAAACAAGATCGAGATCAGAAACGAGATCAGATTCAGAGGTAGAGCTTGACTCGAATCGATTCCCAGCTACCTGCACCACGGAACTGTACGCTTCAACTGGCGTTCCACGAAATGCATATCACAATTTCATTAGCAGTAAAGCAAAAGCAAATATCCGAGAGGAAGGCGAGCAGGACGGACACAATTCCGCGGCGGCCGACCGACGGACGCATGTAACGGGAGTGTATTGCAGGAAATTGTGGAATACTTGAAAAAACATTATAACATTCACTAATAGAAGCGGTATCTTATCTTAACTAAACCGTATAAGGACAGGTTTTATTATTATTATTATTTAATAGAATAAGCAAATTTTCAACCTCAGATTAGATAGGCCTTACGTGGAGTTGGCTACAGGAATAAGTTGGAACGCCTCGAATACCTATGACTCCCTTATCACACCCTTTTTGAAGGGTGTGATAAGATAAGATTTGGGTTGCCAAATCGCATCAGCACTTAGCAATGAGAACAGTGAAACCAAGACTCAACTAAGAATAGGTGAGTCTTTATTTCGAAAAGTTTTTAATGTGACAATAAGATATCTAAGTAATATTTTAATGGAAAACATTAGTGGAATATTTCACTCAAAATATGTAGTTATTGGCGTTTATCTGAAAATAGTTGTCTAGACGAGAGCTCAGTTTGTGTCCTAAATAGACAAGTTGTTTACAAGCCTACACTAGATTGATTTTTCTACCACAGGAAGATTTTAATATAGACCGCATTTACTAATAAATATTCACTCCATATGATTAACATGCGCTTATTTAAGAGTGGTTTAAGTTTCATAACGAAAATACCTATAGGTATGGTTACCAAAACGTTATTATGAAGCAGGTTAGCGATTGGAGTTCTATATTCCTACTTAACTCTAACTTAAGATAAACTCCAGAAAAACCTAAACCATGTTTGAACTATATTTACCTATAGACATATCTTAGTTTTTACTCAAGACCTAGGTATATCTGTAGTTTCTACAAGTACAGTGAAATGTAGAAGACAAAATGTCTATAAGCGTGTTTAGAATCAAACGTCATGCTTACAGACAGTTTCGGGCAATCAAATTATTGGGAAATTTAATGAGATAATCAACGTTTCTCCACGGATGGGGCTGAACTAGCGTGACTCGGGGACACGAGTCAACAAAGAAAAGTGAACGTAAAAAGCGACCTCGGGCGAGTGGGATCCTCGAGTCAACAACGTAAAGGCGTGGGCACAACGATCTGTGATAACTTTGTAAGTTTGAGAATACTGAACGGTCATAGTACTGTACCATTCTGTCACGAAGATAGGGCAAAAGTTAGACTGCCACGTATGATGATAAGGTTGGAAAAAAGAAGTGAAATACGTTCAACATTCAGGTGCTAGAATTAGGAATTCTTGATACCACAATTTCATAAAGTTCCGTCCCAAACATAAAAATGGATCTTATTTTTTTTAACTTTTATCCTTTACCGGATTATATTTTAAAATATTTTCTTACACGTATGATATGGTGCAAATGTTTAGGAGCTGATCCAATGTCTATCTCTAGGTCTGATGTACCTATAGACTAGTCCAAATCCAAAATTAGGAACCATTAGCGGCATCAAACGCTTCTAGAAGAAAAAAACAAAGCTATATTGACGAAAAACAATTCATCATATTTATATAATTTTTTTTATACCATGCAGAATATTTTACAGTAAGAATAAACATTGAATTTTAGAAATTCACTTGTATAACACTGTCATCGTTATTATAAAGTCAGCATACGTTAATGCCTCTGTAAGCCAAACTGTATAAATTAATTTTATTTCGCAGAAAATTTTGAATGGACGAGTGATTGAATGAATGAACCAAACAAGTTTACATAAGCGCCACTCGCCAGTTATAAAAACTGGTACATTGAGTCATAGGGCCGTTGAATACTTATAAACAGACCATAAATTGTATTTGTGTTCAGTGTCAACCACTCATTAGGTTGTAATCACTGCCTTTTTATGGTGACGAGCGATATTTCAACGGTCATTTATGGCTAAATTGGATTATGTTAACAATAGTGAGTGAATCTGATAAAAAATATAGACATACCTCCTTTAACATGAGCATAAAATAAAGACTTAAAAACTTCTGTCTGGCTGTTAGTGTGTTTGTGTTACGACAAAATAGATACACGTAAAAAAGCATAACAAAACCAACTCAGAACCGGCTTAAGTATAAACGAAAAAAATCCATAAAATAAAATTAACCAAATGAAAACGCATCCATATACCTAAAATACCAATTTTTTTAATGAATCGCGTGTCGTCAAATTAACGTTATAATAAATCCAGCGCTTTGTGTACGCAGCGTTAGATAATAAGGAGAGAAATAAGACAAAAAGATGAACTCGAGAGCGGCACCCGGAGCGGAGGCTGCACCTGCGTTACGCGACAAAAAACCTAAATACAATCCGACGTTTTTCGTTCTTCACTAAAAAAAAAAGAAAAGCCAAGCGCGAGTCGGGCTCGCGTTACAGTGAATTTATGATTTTTTTTGTTTTTCCTAAAAAACTTATTTCGTCTTTATTTTATTATTTAACCCACTTTACCATCATATTATCTAATGTGGTAATAATAAAATATTTAATAATAAAAAAATATTTCAAAGCTCTCATTATTCAGTAATTATTATTGATTGAAATGCCATTTTATTTTGAATTTAATTTGAAATTAAGCATGTTTGTGCGAGAGTCGAGAGAAAATAGTCCTTTAATTTCGCATAAAGTCATGAACACATATTCGTAGATAATATAATTTGTTACAAGTATGCAAAAGAGTTTTTCCAACGTCATTAAGGATCTCTAAAAATAACCACAAACAGCGACGGGCCGAGATTTTATAATCCGACATTGATTTTTTCTTCCAAAACTGCGACGCGAAGGTGTCAATTTCTTGTTTGATAATGTTCGAGATGACAGATTTAGTAGTTTGGATATTGTTGATAAGAAAAATAATTTATAGGCATGGCGTTGTTTATGAAGAAAACGTTTTGTTAGGAAACTATGTACCTCCTGCATAAACTAGGCATATAGGTACCATAAAATACTTCTATTTAATTTTTTCATTACATTATCCTGTGTATTATTGTTTTTTTTTTAATATGTAGCACATGAACTTCTAGTTCAATTTCTACTTAAAATTGACTTTTGATTTATTTATAAAACAAACGTTTAGCCCCCCCCAATGTTAAGTAATCATTACTACCTATGGAGGGTTCTATCTCAGATGTTTCAAATAGAACTTGAAACGCCTGAAAAATTAATGCAAAAACCTTTTACAATTATTGTGATATTCGACAAAATAACGGAGATTAAATTATTTAACATTAACATTTTTAATGTTTTACAACGTAAGACATTTTAACTACATCTATGTCCTTTACCTATTAAGCTTTTTAGATATCTACTAAGCTCCTGATTTGTGTTTTAAGAATAAACCTTTGATATCAATAAAGGTGCGATTTTTAAAGACCTTGTCTTACTTATACAAGATACTTTGAAATAACCACGCCATCAAATTCCACACAAGCTACATTGGTAACTCGCTCTTAACGGAGCCGTTGGATCTTCGCATCCGTCTCAAAGGGAATCACACGTGCGCTCTGAATGGATCACTCCGGATGCCCAGGGCCACAATGGAGATACCTATACGCCGTGTTTGAATACGAGATGTACTCCACTCGCATAATGTGCCCTCAGTAAGTTAAGACATTGTTGTCCATTCACGTGCGACGCTTTTGTGTCGACGGCGACGCGAGTTCAGTAGGTTTTTGAACGCTGGTACGTACGTCTCGTTCGCTACTTTGTTTTATGTAGTAATGGTTTTGAAATTTGACAATATATGAGATTAATAACGTAAATTATTTAAAAAAAAAGTAATCAGAAAAGAAAACGTCACAAATTGAGGAAATAACAACATATGTTTTCAACAAAATCAAAGATTAAATTTTCCCATATACAATAACATATTTTACTTTCTAATAATAATGGGTTGACGATGATTTTACTTTCTTATCTCTCTTTAGGGGATACTATTTATGCTTGAAAAATATTTTTTTCATTTGTTTTTTTTAACCAGTTGGGTTATGAGTTATTACAACAGATTTTTAACTGAAATAATAATTATATGAAGGTGTCAAAAATTCAAGATTATCTGGGACATATAATAAAAGACTACCTTTTCATAATATTAGTCATTAAGCAGTAAATAACAACGCAAGTGGTACATAACCTACGCCCGCGTACACCGCTTCAATACACGGCCATTTGCGCTTCTACCCACAGTGAGTACAAAACATTACGGCGACGTAATGAACGACTTGTTTCATAATCCCATGTCATTGGACACGTGTGTTAACGATGAGTTCGAAGGTAAAACTTGACATGGTTTTATTAGTAGACTTTAAAAAACTAATACTAATATTGATGTAGAAAACGAATACAGTAGGTTTAAAATTGATGTAGAAAACGAATACAGTAGGTAGGTACATCTGATGGTTACTAATCATTGAGTCACTGTTTCCCTTGGAAATTGGTAATCTACTCCAACCGGATCAAAGTTCAACTTGTTCAACACATACATAACGCTTCACACTCATAGTTTCACACTCATAGCCCGTCAGTAGGATTTTCTTCTGTGTCGTGGGTGCCATGGACAACACACAAGACAAGGACACACACCCAGACCAATGACGGAAATTTAAACTCATCATTCAAATTTCCGCCTCGCTGGGAACCGAACCCAGGACCCTCGGATTAGCGGTCCGGCGTGTTAACCATTGCGCCATCCGGGTCGTCAAAGTCTTTATATATGCTGCTTTCGTTTATTTATTCTCTATCTAGCTCACTTAACTATTTATCCAGAAACAAAAGGAACCTTCAATATTAGATTAAATGTCCAATCGGTTGAAACATCGCAGAAGCCGCTTAATAATTCACAGCGCAAACGCGAACACAGCTATGAGGACGATCTTCAGGCGGGTGATCTTAATCTAATTAGCAAACCGTCCACACGAACGGAACGCGACTCAATGATTAAATCTAGCAAAGACTTCAAGGAACGGATATCAAGCAGATTAGGTACACTTGAGAGCATTGAAAAGTACACTATTTATACTAATAATAGCTAGTCAATAAGACTAGACTATTATTAGGTTAAGCTTTTAATGATAGGTTTGAGGTATACCCAAAACAAACTGAATCTAAATATTTAATTTAAGAGCAATAAATAAAATCAATGAATTATGCAAATAAATACCTAAACTTCAAAAAGGTACCTATATAATATGACTACGTTTGCTATTTCCACCATATAATGTAAATATTATATGATGAAAGCTCAGATCAATAAAGTAGGTAGATCCATCATTCCTAACAAAAAAATGAAGCCATTTTTTTAATGGTCCGGTTATAAAAGTGATTATGTGAGCGTAAATAAACTAAGGGGATTGACAAGAAACTACGCTAGTTTTGTGTAAGTGACGTAAGTGTGTGCGTATAAATACATAAAAGTAGCGTAGTTTTTTGGCTTTACTCAAATACAAGGTGGTGAGTAATCTACCTATTTTATTTATCTGAGAGAGCAGTAAATAAAATCAAAGTATTTTATGCAAAAAATACCTAAACTTCAAAAAGGTACCTATGTAGGTATATAATGTAACTACGTTTGCTATTTCCACCATATAATGTGTTATATGATGAAAGTAGTAAACGAGCATGCAGCCCACGTGATGGTAAGTAACCACTGTTACCCATGGAATGAAATGAGGTATCTATATTTTGCATAGGCCTACGGAGGC